>CATIWQ010569816.1:0-11366 GCA_949673415.1 Euphorbia schlechtendalii
GTCGCCTTGCCCTTCTAAACGGCGGATCGCGCTGCGTTAGTAGAGTTCATGCTATGCTGGAAAGCTGAGGGGTAACATCATCCTCTATTAACAAAACCCTAACCAAGACATACCTTTAAACTTCTTTTCAATTTATATTCATTCCAGTTCAGCACTATATTCAATCTTTTTCAGTAAAAATTATAACAAGTTCCACGTGCTGAAAATCCTTTTGTTGTATGCTTAACACTGTTTGTAATAAAAAAATAAAAGAATATATGATCCTTACTATATAATTATACATTGGCTGGCAAGGTAATTTGATTTTCAACTGCATTGAAAAGCCACTTTATTCGACATGACTCATGATCAAGGATGTAATATTTAAATCATGATTAGACGAGCAAATCAATAAAAGAGATTATTAAATGTCATATAACAAGCCAAAAACAACCAATACTCAAGTCAGAGTTTCTGTTCCTTCATATACGGGAGTGTAAAGAGATACACAGGAAAAAAAAGGAATCTGCAAACCTTATCTAAAATAATGAGCGAAAAAAGCTCACTTGGTGTGAATGAAAAAGGCCAGAAATTATTCTCCGCCACTCATAGCTCACCCCTATCTACTATGGAAAAGCCAACAAACCATCTTTGTTTTTCCCATCATTCCCCTTTTTCAATTTCCCATCTACTTATACACCTCTCCTTCTCTCCCCTTAATAGTCACTCTATTTTCTGCAATACCCACTTTTTATTTTATCCAAAGGTACGTTCTTTATTCATTGGTCTTGATTCTGGGTAGCTGATTGCAGGTGGGTCGTAATACTAATATTGGAGAATGTTGAGTTGTTTGCATTTACCAGTTTTCCCCTTTTATTGCGTTGATTGTAAGGTTTTTGGGTCACATGTTGAATGAGCTTTCATGCATTCCATAAAATAAACAGAAACCAAGTTACATTCCATACATTTCCTGTGTGGTAGATTAAAAATGGGATTAATGGATGGATTTGAGTTGATTTGTTCCTTAATCAGTTGTTAAGTCAGATCTACTTGGTTTAGCTTATGCGTATCAATGTATTTCAGATTACTTGGTTTTAAATTTGAAGCTATTGAGTTCTTAATTTAAAAGACTTCAATTTGCAGGTAGGAGTGGATGAAAATGGCACAAATATTGGCACCATGTGCGCAGTTACAGATGAGAATCCCAAAGAACTCAACACCTGCAAGCCCCTTGTCAACAAAGATGTGGAGTTCTTTGTTCTTAAAGCAGAACAAGAAATCAACGGCTAGAAACACTTCCAGGCTTAGAGTTTACGCTTCTGAAAGCGGAACCATCAATAGGCTTGAGGATCTTCTAAATCTGGACACTACCCCTTACACTGACAAAATCATTGCCGAGTACATTTGGTACATTTTTCGCCCTTCTTTTATTTTTCACCAAAATGTTCATAAAATCCTGTATAATAATCACATACTCTGTATGCATTTCGAATCAGGATTGGAGGTACCGGCGTAGATGTCCGAAGCAAGTCAAGGGTAATTAGGCTTTTTGAATATTATGGTGAATCATAATTACCAAAATTGCACGATTCGCGATTCGAATCGTACGATTCTCGGTTCGATTCACCTCTGAATCGATACGAATCTATGAATCTATAGGGTGAATCGTAAGAGGCTTAGAATCGTGACAGAATTGTTGGAATTGTACGAATAATGCATTTCGGGCGATTCAATTGCTTAATGTTTCTCAAATTTTTATCAAGCTATATTCAATTAATGATGAATAATTATTAGAAATTATGATTTTGTTTGATAAGGTTTTAAAATTACTTGGTTAGTTGATATGATTTGTTTTTTTATATTAATATTATATGTATTGACTAAAATTTAGTATTTATTTAACTTGAACATTTTAAATATTTTATTTTTATATGATTTAAAGAATTGATCTGAATCTTACAATTCGATTCGATTCACGATTCATAAAATTGAGATTTCGATTCACGATTCGAATCTCAATTTGTCAACTATGTGGTGAATAGATATGTTTATTTATCTTATACGTGTATTGTTCTTGATACATTGTTATCTATCCGAGTTTTCAGACAATCTCAAAGCCAGTTGAGCATCCATCTGAGCTTCCAAAGTGGAACTACGATGGATCGAGTACAGGGCAAGCGCCTGGTGAAGATAGTGAAGTTATTCTATAGTAAGACCAAATGAAACTCTTCACAATGTTTTTCCTATCTTATGACAAGCATAGCTGTGATGTGATGTGACTTCATGTTTTTTATCATCCAGTCCTCAGGCAATCTTTAAGGACCCATTTCGCGGGGGTAGTAATATCCTGGTAACTGTTATTCAATCAAACAACTATCAAACTGGTTCCAAAACACAGTCCTTAATTTGTTTATGTTACTAAATTTTTTTTTTTTATTGTGTGAAGGTAATTTGTGATGCATACACTCCAGCTGGGGAGCCCATACCAACCAACAAACGCCACAGAGCCGCTGAAATTTTCAGTAACCAGAAGGTTATCAATGAAGTTCCATGGTAAAGACTTGTCATTTATCTCGTAAAATTTTCCGGGATTTTTTCGTTTGACGAAAAAGATGGTTTTTTTAATAAGGTACGGGATCGAGCAAGAGTACACCTTGCTACAAACAAACACAAAGTGGCCTTTGGGCTGGCCTGTTGGTGGCTATCCCGGTCCTCAGGTAACAATTTTTCATCGGCACTAAATTCCGTAACAATTTATCGTCTAACGTGGCTCCTTTATGTTTATACCAGGGTCCTTACTATTGTGCAGCAGGGGCAGACAAGTCTTTTGGCCGCGACATATCGGACGCACATTACAAGGCTTGTTTATACGCGGGAATTAACATTAGTGGCACCAATGGGGAGGTTATGCCTGGCCAGGTGAGTCTTTAAGCTGTGACTATATATGCTTTTTGGTTGTGTCGCGTAAAATATTAACTTTCGAATGTGATGTAATGCAGTGGGAGTATCAAGTTGGTCCAAGCGTGGGAATCGAAGCTGGAGATCACATTTGGTGTTCAAGATACATTCTTGAGGTACTTTACAAACAGTGTACTAAAATTTTAATTAGTTGTGTAAACCTTGATTAATCATGATTAAGGTTTTGATAATCCCTTTGTAATGACAGAGAATCACTGAGCAAGCTGGAGTTGTTCTCACACTGGATCCCAAGCCGATTGAGGTGATTTACAGATTCATAATGCTTTTGGGCGTGTTTGGAAACCTATATTTTGAAGAAATTCAATTGAATTCATCTCTTTTATACAGAAAGTTTGTAACTTTTTATACGTAAAATGAATTGAGTTCCTTCAAAGTTTGGATTTTTAAACACGCCCTTTATTCTCGCTTCGTGGAAATGATACGATACGATATATGAGCTTAAATCGAACTCTTTTTCGTGTCGACAGGGTGATTGGAACGGTGCAGGGTGTCACACCAATTACAGGTAAGACGATGTTAATCAATCTGGATTATAAGAAGCGATTTCGATTTTATATGCTAGTATTTTGCAGTACGAAGAGCATGAGAGAAGACGGTGGCTATGAAGTGATAAAGAAAGCAATTCTGAATCTGTCGCTTCGCCACAAGGACCACATTAGTGCATATGGTGAAGGAAACGAGCGAAGGTTGACCGGAAAGCATGAAACTGCCAGCATCGATTCATTTTCTTGGGTAAGTCTACAGAAAGATAAAAACTTTTCCTCGCTAATACGCTTCTAATAAAATTATTTTTTTATCGAATTTCGATTTCAGGGAGTGGCGAATCGCGGATGCTCGATTCGGGTAGGACGTGATACCGAGAAGAATGGCAAAGGTAATGTATCTGAAAAAAAACGAAATCGAAAAGTTTCCGAGATTTCGCTGATCTATCTGGTTTGTAATATTTTTGTGGTATTACTTATTAGGCTACTTGGAAGATCGGAGACCAGCTTCGAACATGGATCCTTACGTAGTGACATCATTACTTGCCGAGACTACACTTTTGTGGGAGCCGACTTTGGAGGCTGAAGCGCTTGCCGCTCAGAAGTTAGCATTGAAAGTGTAATCGAATTGATTCGAGATAGCCTCGAGCTTCTGGGAAGTGGTCATTTCATTTTTTTTAAAAAAGTTGGCGTATCTGCAGAGAAAAATTATTGTCGCGCTTAGTCCTTAGGGAAGACCGTTTGTAAATAAAGGCCCCGATGCGAGTAATCTTTTTTTTTTCTTGTTTTAAAATGGTTTGTCCGATGCTAGACATCAAAAGGACCGCATTTGTGACCTGAGTTATTGTTTGATATGACATTGATGTTCTTGATTTTTTTTGCATTTTAAGATCATTTTCAATTCCTTTTGTGGGTGTTCCGTTGTCAGAAGTTCGGAATTCGGGTTTTTTGTATCAACCCAGGAAGCCGAAAAAAAACTTGTGCCACACAAAAGGTGAAAAGTGCAGAAAATCAAATTAGAGGGTTAACTTTATTCCATTTGTCTGGTAAGAATAAAGCTAAAACTTTATAAACTATTTTAGACTCAAATCCGATTCTTTGCCCTCGAACGATGCAAGTCCAACACGGGAAAGGAATAAAAATCATTTCTTTCAAACAAAGACAGTATGTTCTAAAGAAAAAACCATGCTTTGCATTTATATAACTCTCCCCTAATCTCAGCAAATGTCAAGCATCAACATTTCTTAGCATCTAAGGCGAAAAAACCGATCGAGAATGGCTTCAGGACCATCGAAACCAGCAGCATTGTTGCTTTCAATAGTCAACATTGCCCTCTACTTCATCATTATAGTAATTGCTTCATGGGCTATCAACAAAGCAATTCACAGAACTCATGAAACAGGTAATATTATATTAATGCAAATAGTTTAACTCAGATTCGGGATTCACTAAACTAAACATGGTTTATGAATGCAGTTTCGGTTTTGTCAATCCCGGCTCGAATATTCCCCATATTCTTTCCAATGGGAAACATGGCAACGGGATTCTTCATCGTATATTCCCTCCTTGCTGGCGTTGTGGGAACCGCTACTTCGCTAACCGAACTTCAGAACCTTACGAAATCGAATGTCTCGAGTCGACATGCCGCGGCTGCTTTTTCCATGACAGCGCTTTCACTCACTCTACTAGCCACGGGGTAGTGTTTCGAGTTTCGACACGTTACGTGTTATGTTCATTTGTATTCGTTATGTACACAAAGTTGTGAGCTTTTTTCGGGATTTTGTTCTGCAGATTGGCATGTAAAGAGATTCAACTCGGGTGGACCGATTCGAACTTGGTAAGTTTGGTTTAATACTTAATTTTTGGTTTTGAGATTAAATGTGATATTGGTTTGTTGATTTTTTTTTTACCAGAGGACATTGGAGATTGTGACAATAATAGTAAGTGGTACACAAATGGTGTCAACTGGTGCTATATATGCTGGGATTAATTGATGTTGCTTCAACAAATAGCTCAAAAAGTTTATCCGAAACCGAGTTTCGAATCGGAATTCTTTCCAGAGTTAAATCAGTTATGTGTTTTCTTTATCTTTTTTCTAAGATTGTCAATTTTATTGTTCAACCTAATCAGTTATGTGTTTTCTTTATCTTTTTTCTAAGATTGTCAATTTTATTGTTCAACCTGATTTGTGATAATAATTTTCAGTCCAAATGTAAGTTTGTAATTTCGACTCCCAGTCGTAAAGCACTTATTTCAATTTGGCAAAGTTATCATTTTATTTAAACATTTTTTTACATGGAGTAAGGGGTGAATTTTATGGTTACTTTCGTAACAACATTTTTTTGAGCTATTTCTATAGTTATTTTGTCTATTTGATTCATTACTTTGCATGTTTTCTATGTTGTACAAAATTCCAAAAGAAAAAAATTTGCATAAAATTTTGAGAGTGCGGTGTTGAAAAAATTTACAAAAAAAATTTGTTGAAAAACTAGAAAAATCTCTATTGAAAATTGTTATGTAAATTTACAAAAGCAAATAAAGTATTACATATACATATAATACTAATTGAGCGAAATGAATAATAAAATACAAATGAAATGAATCCTAAATACCTAATACAGGCCAGGTTCCTTGTCACCTAAAATCGACCTCCAATTTTCAAAGTAATTCTTGATTATCTCAGTTACAAAAAAAAGTGTATCAATTTGCTCTCAATAACACGTGTTAGTTTTTTTTATTGAAGAGAGAAAATAAAAAAACCTACATCTTTAGTTAGTCAAATCAACCAGAAGATAACACGTGATATTGAAAGAGCAGAATAATACACTTTTGAAAGTTGAGGGAGTAACTAAATCACTTTACAAGTTCAAAATAGTTAAATTTTTGGAACAAGTTTAAAAAATTGGTGATGCATTGAGTTTAATTAATTTGAGGAGAAATTTTATACTAATATAATAAAGAAATAAAATACAAAGTGACATCTTAACGTATGTACTAATTTAATACTGATTAACATAAATTTCTCATCCCGAAATTTAAGGTTTAAAATAAATTCTAATTAATTAATTTAGTATAAAATGAAATTCCAGAGTGAAAACCATTCAGTTATAAAACCCTCCACCACGGTAATCAACAAGCCAGGGCGAGGGAAGAACATCGGCGGGCACCATGAGCGGCGGCGGCGGAAGCAGTACGAAGCGAGGCAATCACATCCCTGAAACTGAAATCATTGCCGATATACTCTCAAATTTGCCTTCCATTTCTCTATTGCGCTTCAAAATTGCCTGCAAAACGTGGCACTCTCTAATCTCCGATCCCGAGTTTATTAATCTTCAAATCAAACGAGCATCTCCAAACCCTAAAATCGTTTTCTCAACCGGATCTCACCTCAAATTATTAGATTATGAAACATCTTCCTTCAATCGTCCTTCTTCATGTGTTCCTCTCAATTTTCCAGCGGAAGGATCTCATCCTAATCTTCTCCAAATCATGGGTTCAAGCCGTGGATTAATCTGCGTATCTTCTAATGAATATCGTGGGGGTTTCCGTATCTGGAACCCGGTCACCGGAGAGATTAGAGAAATACCAAAAGTGAATCTTGGAACTAAGGATTACCTCCACGGGCTAGGTTATGATTCGGTGAGTAATGATTTCAAGCTTGTTGTATGGATAAGTAGAAATGCTTACATTTTCTCTCTGAAATCAGATTCATGGAGAGGGACTCAGTGCCCTTTGGAATATTCAGTAACATTTAATTCAGCCTTGCCTTGGACTAAGCCTCCAACTACTCTTGCAACCGTTTCAAACGGATTGCTTCATTGGCTTGTGACTCCAAATAGCAACGTTCGTGGGATTATAGCTTTTGATTTAACCAAAGAGAGGTTTCATAAGTTGCAGATGCCAACATTTAATTCAAGATCAGGCAGCTTTGCAAGCCTATTGGAGCACAAAGGTTGTCTGTGCCTTTCATTCTCGGATTTTGGATTAAATGTCAGGGAGATATGGATGATGAAGAAATATGGTGATCCCACTTCTTGGATTCATTTGTTTAGTTTCGATCAATCGCCGGAACTTCGTAATTTTTGGAGATTGCCTGTCTTGAGTGTGTCCTCGAGGAATGAGGCTGTGTTGTGTACGAATGACTCGTTTATAAGGTCTCGAAAGGATGAGGACAAGTTCGATGAAATCAGGATAAGTCCTGGTGTTGTTTCTGGGGCAGCTTTATATGTTGACACTTTCATCTCACCCTATGAGTTCAATGCAGAGGAGTAAAGAAGCTGACTTTATCAATGCTCATTTTATCTTTGAGAGTTTTGCCTTTTCTGGTAAGATCCTTTTTTCATGGTATTGTTTGTTTTGTTATTAGCATGTTGAAATTGAAAGAAGGGATTTCATTGTTTGAGCAAATATTGCGTATATGCTTATATGTTATGCTCTTTAATCTTCATGTGTTGTGATAATAAGTAGCTGTTTTCAGTAGTTTTCTAATTGAGTAGTTGTTCGATTCTGCATTGCTAAAGATTTTGCTTTCTTGATGGCTGTAAATTAGTTTTGTTTTAATGTTCTAGAATTATTTGTGGTTACTACATAAAGTAAAACTATAAGCTATATATGGGCTTTGATAAAAAAAATAGGCTCAGAAACATAACCTGCACTCTCCAATAGATAAAAAGGTCTACTAAGCCAAGGTAAAGGCAAAATCCATATAGTAGAACATAATATGCAGCAGATTAAATAAGTTACATTTGTGAAACTCTGTGTTGCTTGACTAAAAAAAGATCTTTGCTTTTTTACAAAAATGGGTTGTATTTCTCTAATATGGATGAGTTTGTATATACTAGTCTTGGATTTTGTTTGGTTTAAGATAAGCAAGAATAGTGAGTCATTCAATTGGATTCAGTGGAAGGGAAAATGGGTGTTGAGTAGAAATCTAATAACTAAATTTATGTAGTTTAATTAAGATTACAGGAACCGAGTTATGACTTCATTGATTAATGCTCTAGTTGAATTGCAGCTGCTTTTTTTAAAAAGAAATTCTGGACAATGGCGATTTAATAGGTTTCGAATTTAGAGAGGTTCCAAGGTAAAAGGTAATCAAGATTGAGAGTATCTGTTTTGATGGGGTTCTCAGGCTCAGCTAGTACAAGTTTCTGATGATCGACAATATCTGTTTTGGAATATGCTTTGTTTTTTTTTATAGACAAGTTCATCTGGAGACAATTATTTATTTACACTATTCAATCCAAAAGACTTGACATATGCTCATTAAGAATTCAATTATTTTATAAGTTGAAATAACAGTTTTGGATTTGGCCTTGTTTCTAAATTTTAGGACATATCCTTTTGTTTATCTTTATTATTTACAAATTTACTTCCTAACTATATTTTCATCAAAACTAATAACTTGATGAATAACTTATAGTTTTATGACTTTTATCAATACTTAATTTCTTTTTTAAATTATACAAGAATATATTTGAAAAATCTTTGTAAAAGTTAGTTGATAATCTAAACAGATATTTAAAGAAATTAAAATAAAAACCCTAAGAGTACACATGGAAGTAATGTTTCAGTTATTTAATTTATTTGTTGATTCAGATAAGATATGTTCTGCACGAAGATACGTGACTTGCCAATTATTCATAAGTTTCGATTTGTTTTTCAAGTAGTTGTCTCGATAAATTACTTTCATAAACTTTTTATGCAACTACATATTTTAGCTTCGAATAACAATACATTTTAATTCGAAATTATCTAATTAGTTTTCTCCAAAATCAATTCGATTGTTTATAAGAAAAACTTGAAAATGGAACTTTCCAGAAAAACAACATAGTAAAGCACAACCAAACTTAGACAGTGTCGAGCGATCGAAGATTAATCGGGGCCTATGCGAACTTAGACGTTAGTTGACAAGGTTTAAGCGCTAGGCGTAATCCGGTAACGACACTCAAAATAATGTCTAGGTGGACTTAGACGGGGATTTTTAAAACAGTGAGAATGATATTGTAAACGAAAATGTGATGGATATTTTGAGAAATTACAAAACGTAAATTATGAGATGTTATAGTTGTGTACGGATTTGAACATTACATCAAAGTACTTGTATTAGAGTTCAACTAAAAGGAAGCAAATCTGATATTGAGCTCCAGAAACATTCTACCTGTAAATTGAAAAATCACAACACAAAAAATGACAAATTTCACATGTTTTTTTTCATTTTTAAGGTGCGTTGTAGATTGTTTTCTGCAGTTTAAAGTTATTTTTGGCAGCCTGTAAAGTTATTTTTTGGAAAACGAGGTGGAAAACTCGAATAACAACTAGGTTTTTAAACGAGTTGAACCGAACTTGGTCAAATTGTGTTCGAGCTGAGCTTTGTTTATATCGAGCTTAGCCGATTTTTCTTCAATCAAATTTTAACCAAACATAATTATTTTTCACAAGCCTAAGCCGATTTAAACTTAAAATTATATTTTGACTTCATGAATCTCAATGTTATGTATTTAAATTTATTTGATCTTTTAAAAATACTTGAATTTTACATAACATATATATCCATGTATAATTATTTTTCATAATAAACTCATACTTTACATGATAAATATAATATTCTTATTTCTAGACATGTTCACGAACATATTAAAGAGTTTATCACGAGTATGTTTGCGAGCCACTTATTGAGCATATTCACGAGCTTTATAGCCGAGTATCACATTGTTCAAACTATGCTCGTTTGTCAAAACGAAACAAATTTTTATTCACGATGTTCATGAATAACTCCATTCATTTACTACCCTGATAACAAGTTAACAACCCTTAATTGGCGGTTGGACATTTAAAACGACAGTAATTAGTATCGTCGTTCAGGGTTTATCCTCCGTTTTCTTCCAATTCGAAGCACCCATTGCGATGAACTCCACGCATCATGTTCTCATAACGACAATTTCCCCTTCTTTCTCCGCCAAATTCGGAAACCCTCATTTCAACACTTTATTTCCCCCAAATTTCGCTCAGCTTAAATCAAAGGGCCTTCTTTGTTCTAAGCCCTGTGTTTCCCCTCTTAAGAACCCCTCAAATTTGAAGCTCCGAAGCTTCAAAATTAGTGCTTCAGCTTCAGTGGACAGTGGTGGTGATCCTGGGAACTGGATTAATCGGTTACCGATCGGGAGTTTTTCAGCTGACAAGATTTTTAGACTGATTGCCGGTGCTACCACCAGTCCCATTGCCCAGTTCGTATCTTCGCCCACCACTTTTTTGCACTCTGTTGACCCCAGAATCAAATTGGTACTCTCACTTTCTCCATTTTCTTATCAGTAACGTCATTTTGTTGTTTAATTCTTTGACATTTCTATTCATGTTGAAGAGTGTGACGAGTAGCAATTCGGTACTGAATTTAGGGAAAGGAATTAAGAAAAACCTGATTTGTTAAGCTGGATGATTGTTGATCAGTTGTTCTTAGTGCTTTTTTAAAAAGCTTCACTTACAAAGTTTTCATAGAACATATTTTGGCATTGGACATTCGATTTTGAATTTTAATACTCCCTCCATCTATACGAAATATTGTCGTTTTAACTAATTCACAGTTTTTAAGATAACAACTAACCAAATGAGATGATTTACTAGTTTACCCTTTCATAAATGTCCTATTCAATTTATTAATATGTCAATCAAAACAATTTGACCATCAGAGTATAATTATCTTGAAAGTTGAATAAATTAATAGAAACTTGGAAAAAAAACATCTTGGAAATACAAAATGACAATAAAAAAAAGATAACGAAATCCCTCTAAAACGACAATATTTAGTAGATGGAGGGAGTACTAATTAATTAGGGTCTTCGAGACCACATCAGCCTCAGAAAGCTTGAAAATTGAGTTTTTCTGGACTGCTGCTTGGGAAATCAATCCCCAAACTGGCCCTTAATTACT
>CATIWQ010569830.1:0-10981 GCA_949673415.1 Euphorbia schlechtendalii
GAATATATATATATATATATATATATATATATATATATATATATATATATATATATATATATATATATATATATATATATATAGTGAAAGTTGAGGCAGTAACTTTTGTACTTTGTAACAATATTTTTATCACTAAAATGAGCATCTTATTAGTTGAAATTATATTTATAATAATGTGGAACTTGCATTTTATTTATTTTTAAATGGTGAAAGTTATTATTCTTAATCACAATTTTTATCTGTATAAGATAGATAATTAAATAACTCAAAAAAGAGGTTTAAGAATTTACCGGTATTATAAAACAATAAAAGACTTCATAAGAAACAATAAAAAAAAAAACTATGTAATATAATAAAGAAATGAAAGTGGGGTCAAAGCCACAAGTCAAGGAGGAGGAATTAATTAATAATTAATGAAATCGGGGGCTGTGGTTATGACCTGTTTGGATTGCCTACTTTCAAACATGCAGATTACCTAACACGTGACAATTTATAAATTGTAGTAATTAATAGTCTAAATAAAATTAGAATAATTATTCAATTATAAATAAGGACTAAGGATAATTGTGAAAATGACAATGCAATCTCAATAATTCATTTAATTTATTGTCGGTGCTATAAATAAAAATAGCATTTCATGGATACATGTAATTGTTATTTATTACTATTTATTTTCCAAGATGGTACTATAGTGTTAAAGAAAACTTTAATATCAATCCCTAAATTTCACTATTGCATTAGTGTATGGATACTGTATCGTTAATTTAAACATATTGATTTGTCATTTTATTTGTGAACATTAAAGAAATAAACTCACATCAAACTATAATTTATTTGTAAACCATTACGATAAGTAGATTCAGTTAAAAAAAGTTGAAGTGTAAACTTAAAAAAAGTACATTGTGATTTAAGTCATTTATAAAAGTGGACATGTTTTTTCAAAAAAAAAGTGGGAGGTTTAAGGTTCTTGAACTGTTAACAAATCAAATAATTTTTGTTCACATCGTCAATCTTGCTGATGTAGTGAAGGGTAAATTTGGGAAACCTAAATTTATCATCACCGTTCTTTCTCAATTACATCTTCTGACTTGACCCTTGATCTTTGTATCTCGTCATTTTCATACTTAAACCTAGACTCATTCCCAAACAGAGATCCATAACCTGAGTCATATTCTCTACTCATCCTCGATTTTCATCACCTTTAATTTTGTTTTCTTTCCTTCCTTCTTTCTTCGATCTTTCCTTTTCCAGCGGAGTCTTTCACCTGAGGTTTAAGATAATATCTTTTTATCGGTTTTGAGAAGAGAAAGGGAAGTAGGGTCAATAGCAGAAGCTTTGGAAAATTTGAATTATTTTGATTTTAGGGTTTGGTGGGAAGAAGAAGATTAAATTTAATTAGGTTTTCTAAAAAATCCCTTACCACGTCAGCAAGATTGGTGATGTTAAAAAAAATTCTTTGTTTTGTTAGCGATTTAAAACCTCATGTCTCCTTTTGAGATCCATAAAATCACAGATCCCCTTTAAAATGGCTTAAATCACAAGATTTTTTTTTAAAATTTAAGTTTTCTTTCCAAATATAAATGATGATGTAAATACTTTGCAAAGTGATTGTCCATAACATTATTTCTTTTTATTGAATAAATTATTCCTTCTTGTTTTTGGTTCAAATGTTAAAAATCTCAATATTTCAGTCAATTTTTAAATTTTATAATATAATATGACGTTATGCAAAACATCAAATATTGACTATTTTGCCATTCTTTTTCAACTAATTACAAGTAATTATTGCAACATTTTTAAATAAGAATTATACATTCTGTTTTTATTCAACGAATAGATTTATCAAGAAGTAGCCTCAATACATATTAAAGTGCATGTGATTTTTAACTCTAAATAGACTTGGCATGACCTGTCAACCTTAATAACCGTCTATGCCTACCTTTTATGGGATGAGTTTGGACAAACTAAAAATAGAATATGTTCGACACAATCCCGAAGTGATCCAGGTAAAGTTAAGATGAGCTTGGTTTTAATAAGAAAATCCAAACCCGATCGTTCATATTACAAAGATATTTGCTATATTTTATTATAAATAGCTTTTTAATTATTGCTTTTTATTAAAAAAAATTAAATAATAGGCTCACGAGGCATGAGTTTCGAGTATTTTATAATATCCTGACCTGAACCCGATTTATATTTTTACAGGTTGAGCTGAACATGAACTACTCATTATTTTAGTTAGATCCAATTGAACTAGCCCAAACCCGGTATCGCTTGGCCCACACCGAGTTCTGACTCTAAATTGCAAAAAGTCGCCAAAGGAAAAGCAAGTATGAGAATGATTGGGGCTACGCTATTGTACCAAAAGGCGTTTATAATTGCTCCACCATGCATAAATACATCATATATTTGGGTTTGTTTTAATGTTATTAAAGATTCAGTGTTTTTAATTTAGAATCTGTGATATCCCAAAATGATTTTTTCAAATTTTTCCTTATAAGCAGCATGGTTAATTTAGAAACAAAAATAAACAGCTTTTAATCAAATAGTATGACGGATCAAAATGTATTATTCAAAATCAAAATATGTAACTTTATATAATTTTGTGAATATAATTTATTAGGACAACATTTTAAGAAACAATAAAAAAAGACCTTAATCATTGATAAATAAAGTATAAAATTTATTTAAAGATAACAAAACAATTGCTACTTCATGCAAACACATAAATATTAATAAAAAAAGTTTTTTTGTAATTCAAAATATATGATATTGGTGACTTTTTAAATTTTCATATGCAATTATAATTTGTGCTTTTCAAATGGTTTGTATTGAAATCATCACACAATTTCTTCATAGGTAGTAATACAATTTGATATTTGTTTAATGCACTAAAATGTAATTCTTATGAAACCACTTTTTTTTGTCATGCTATTAAATGTGAAAGTAATACTTGCATAAAATAAAGCTCCTAAAAAGTTCCAAGAAAATTACGGGGTAAAAATTTGAGCGGAAAACGAACTTTTATGTTACTAACATATTAGTACATTAATTTCAAAACTCGACATAATAATATATCATTTTATCAATTTACCAATATGATGATCAAAATGTTTTTTAACTACCAAAATTAACCTTTTCTTTGATCTATTTTCACTCTTACCCATTTCTTCGTCCTTTTCCACTTTAAAAAGCAGCTGTAGAAAAGCTTATTATGAATTTCAAGCACAAGAATTTAGTAGTTAACGAAAATATATAGCCGGGGCCTTGTTAGTTGTTACCATGAGTTTCCCACAGATCCAAACCTGAAGTGACTTTTTTTCCCAAATCTAGCATATAGAAAAGTTGCAAAAAGATGTCACCTTCTTTATACCATGTGTTAATATTAAATTTAACCTCTTCCACTTCATTTATGATTCCCGCCCTACTTTTCAATTAATGTTGTTTGTAAATTATATTAAAATATGATTCGAATTTCACATATTTTCACTTTGAATTTGATCCATAGATTTGTTTCAATGATTTTATATTTGTCAAGGGCTTCATTCTCAAGTCCTGCTCAGCACGCCCATTAAACAATTTTAAATTTTTTAATACATATTTATGCTATAACTAAAAGATTAATGAAACACATACAAACATTTGTGGAGTCTGTGACCGGTCATATAACATATTTGTCCAGACCCGACCCATAGAAGGCGAGCCTATGAGTGTGCTAGTCCCAAACCAAAGTCCTTTAGGCCCCCTTATCTTGGACTACAAATCTATTCACTTCAGATCAATCTATATCAATTCAGTTTTGTTAATTATGCATAATTATAAATTTACACTGAAACAAGTTCAGTTCAACCAGGTTAATCCAATTTAATTTCATTCTAGTTTTATATAATTCAATTCAGCTTTAACAATTTGAAAACAACGGTAACCGTAATTTAACCATGGAGCCAAAGAAAGTAAAAGAAGTCACTCAATTTGGGCTTTGAAGGACTAATGAGAGCAAGAAACAAGAGAGAGAATAGATAGTTTTCACAAAATAACAGCTATATATGTATATATATGTTCAAATTGAGACCACACATGATTAGTGTGCTCTTGCCCCCACTCCAACGAAAATAACCTTTCTTCTGTTTCTTTCAGTCTCCTTTCTTATTTTTCTCATAAAAAGAAACAAAAAAGACTGTTAAAAAGCTTCAATCTTTCTTCTTTATACATAGAAAGCATTCACAACACAAAATTTGCATAATTCCAAGATCCAAATCCAATTTTCAAAAATTTTAACCATTACCCTCTTCAAATCTCTGCTTCAATTCCCTCTCCAATGCTTCATTTTTCACTTTCTTGATCTCTTTCTCTCTCTCCTTCTTGAACCCACTTATATATCTCCCTACCTCTATCTCTATCTTCATGTATTTTATTTTGAAGAACTAAGTGACAAAATCAGACAATGAAATTTTTTCTTCTTGTTCTTCATTTAATACCCTTTTGGATTTTTCAATTCTGTCTTGTTCATGCCTTGCAAAACCCTCTTGTTTCTTCACCCATTGCTCCAGTTTCAACTCCCATGGCTGCCTTTTCTCCAGGTAAAAAAAACACACTTTTTTCTCTCATTGTTTAAAATTTCACCTTTTTGTTCAATACCTACCCAGATAAAAAGTTTACATTTTGAGGTCAATTAATGGTCAATGTTTTAATTTTAGTTCTACAGAAACAACTAGTCCGGTGCAGTTAACGCTCTTTATTAAAGCCATAATTACTTATAAAAATCTTGTATTAATATTTAATTCATTGGCTAATAAATTTGGCTAGTTGTTGAAACCCCTTTTTGTCTCTTCATTAAAATCATGCATCTTTGACATTTAATTTCATTTGCAGGAGTTCAATTGCAAATGGGCATAGATGAGGATCACCACAAGATGAAATTGGACAAAAAAGTAGCAATTTTACTAATTGTTGCTTGTGCCATTTTGGCTTTGATTCTCATAGCCTCTTTGTTTGGTTGTTGTATTTATTATTGGAAAATCTACCAAAGGAAGAAAAAAAATCCCCAATTTACAAGTACACTTTAAACTCCAATATTCATCTTTGATTTTACAAATCTTTGATTTTGTAGCCTAATACTGTTGTTTTTGTTGTGAATTATAGATGTGGAGAAAGGGGTATCATTGGGCAATTTTAATTCATTGAGCTTGATCAGTAACAGAGGATCTGTTCCATTGATGGATTATAAGGTGTTAGAGAAAGGTACTAAAAATTTTGTAGATGAGAATTTGTTGGGTCAAGGTGGATTTGGAAGGGTTTATTTAGCTTCAATGGAAGATGACAAGTTTGTTGCAGTCAAAAAATTAGATTGTTCCTCTGAAATTGCACAGAGAGAATTTGAGGTAATTTTTTTATTCAATTTCCAATCGAATGAATTCGTCGCAAATGCTTCTGTGCCTAATTTGTGACGAAACATTAGAGACGAAAATGTGACATTTGTCGCAAATATTAACATTCTATGATAATTTCTGACGAAGATTTGACATTTGTCGCAAATATTAATATTCTATCATAATTTTTGACGAAAATTTGACATTAGTCGCAAATATTCTTCACAATTTTTTAATATTTTTTTCTGTAAAAGGATATTTTAGTCATTTTTAAAGACGGTGTGAAGTAATTTTGTGAGTCTTTTTTCAATTTAGATAAAAAAAACGACGGTTTTTTCGCTTAAAGATACTTCATTTTGAAGTGATTTTTTCCGGTTTTTTTTATATGCGAAATGGGATTTCCTTTAATGTACATGATGTTCATGAATTTGCTTGGAAATTTTGCAGAATGAAGTGGATTTGTTAAGCAAGATTCATCATCCAAATATAATAACTTTAGTGGGTTATAGTGTTCATCAAGAAATGGGTTTTATAGTTTATGAATTGATGCAAAATGGCTCCCTTGAAGATCTATTACATGGTGATACATTTTTTCCTTGTATGTTATTTTAACGATCACTTAAAAGCGTTTTTATTTGACTTGGGTTCGAACCTCAGCTATTTCAAGGTTCAATCAATTATATAAAAAAATGCAACTCAATATTATTTTTATATAAATATGCATTTTTTAATAATGCTTGAATGTGTTATCATGTTACAGGACCTTCTAAGGGATCTTCATTAACATGGCATATGAGGTTAAAAATTGCTCTTGACACAGCAAGGTGAGTATAAACAATACTATCAGTCAATATGCTTCCAAAATTTGATATTTACCCTTTAAACTTTGATTTTTGTTCAAATTTACCCTCCTAGAGATGAAATCTATAAACTTTGGCAACTTATAAGGGTTAAAAATATAAAATTGTTACTTATAATATTTAATGTTGAACAGGGGATTAGAATATCTTCATGAATTCTGCAAGCCAGCAGTGATCCATAGAGATCTGAAATCATCTAATATTCTTTTAGATTCCAATTTCAACGCCAAGGTAATAAATATATAAAAATCATATTTTTTACTTATTCTATTTTGGCTTGTACTTCGGATCAGAAAATTCTAAAAATCATTTAGGGTCTAATATTCAAAAGTTTCAATTAATCTCATAAACTTATTAAAAGTATATTAATTTTTTCTCAACAATCCTACGAGTTAATTTCTGATCAATGATGTAAAAATCAGAAAAATGATGTTTTTGAAAAGCAAAACAAATTAGAAATTGAAATTCTGAAATAGTAAATTAATGTACACATGGCATTTAAGGCCAAGTTTTATGTTCAGCCTTCTTTTTTTTCGAATTAATTTTATTGGTTGATTGCAGTTATCAGATTTTGGTCTGGCTGTAGCAGATAGTACCCATAACAGGAATAAACTCAAACTCTCAGGGACTGTAGGCTATGTTGCACCAGAGTATCTCTTAGATGGTATGCATCTCAATTTTAATTGCCTACTTTTTTTTTAATTTGGTACCCTTTATATTTTTCATTAAACTTCAGGACCAAAATTGAATTTTTCCATATACATTATGGTTAAACTTTAGGACTGTAGGCTACGATGACAAACTGATTTTTTTTTTCTCCTTTTTATGATAGAAACAGAAAAGTAATTAGAAAAAATCTGATATATTAAAACTAAATTTGAATAGAAATTAGCCGAAACAATCTACTAGTTGATGAATTGGATAGAGCTCAAAATTAATTTTACCAAAACTAGTGTTTGAATTTCAGTTCTTTTGATTATAAATTTTAGTCGTACTATCCGACTAAATAAAATTATTTAATGTGATAGATGTTGATCTTTGATTATTAATATATGGTCAGAGATTGCCAACATTCCACATGTGCTTCCATTTTCTTATTTATCTTCACTTAACTGAAATCTAGATGTATAATAATTAATATAGTTCGATGATAAAATTTTATCTAGTAGCACTTTTAATATACCTTCTCTTATGTGAAATTATTGCATCCTTGTCCTTTATCCATTTGTCTTTTAGTCCTTATAAATTTTCGGATTTCATATTTAATTTTTTACATATTTAATTTTTACTTATTTAATGTTTAACATATAAAAATTTTGTACGGTAACTTAACAAATCAGATTTTTGAAGTATCATAAATAATCTCATCAGCAAACGACAACATCTAATCTTAACAGATCCTATATCTTGAGTATCGATCTAATTAAGGATTGTATTTTTTACAATAATTTTATTATTTGAATGAAATTTATAGGTGAGCTAACAGAAAAGAGTGATGTGTATGCATTTGGAGTTGTGCTGTTGGAGCTTCTATTAGGAAGAAGACCTGTGGAAAAATTGGCACCAGCTCAATGCCAGTCAATTGTCACTTGGGTATTTGTTTTTATTTTTTTTTTTAATTTATCCACTTGAATTTTCTTTGAAATTATAAAAAGTAAAACAAATTGCAATATTTAATGCTACATATGTAATTATAAATGCAGGCCATGCCTCAGCTAACAAATAGAGCCTCACTTCCAAACATTGTGGATCCTGTGATCAAACACTCGGTGGATGAGAAGTACTTGTTCCAGGTTTGCTATCTTTAAATTTATTGCACATTGAAAAATATTTTATAAACTCTTAACCTATAAATCGGTCCGGAATTCACACAGAAAACCACATCCTCTAATGTTTAAAGAGAGTCATTTTTCATACAAATTTTGACATAAGCATCCTATGGGCTCCACTAGTGAATATGCCGGAATTCGCACGACGAATTTTTTTTTTTTGTATGCTAAATCTAAATGTTATATGACGGTTTAAATGATCCTAACCCGAATAACATCTCGATCCGCCCGTCAAATTTGGGTGCCGGGTCGGATGCAGGTAGCGGCTGTAGCGGTGCTGTGTGTGCAACCCGAACCATCATACAGGCCGTTAATAACGGACGTGGTGCATTCTCTCATTCCACTTGTTCCTCTCGAGCTTGGAGGCACTTTGAGAATCACTACTCAGCCAGCCGCAAATCGGACTGCTTGAACAAAATTATTGAAATCACGGGGTTTTATGGAGAATGTTGAATTGTTTGATGTGAAAAATATGATATGATATATATTTCGATATGTTTGCAGAAGATATTCACCTGCACACATGTCGAAATATATACGGGTAATTATATTTTCATGCGTTTTGTGATTTCCCATTTCAAAGACTTTTTTAATTTTGCTACATTATTTTTCTTTTATTTTTTTTTTAAAAGTTAGATAAAGCATAGCATAGATCTATACCGCTGATCTTGTTCATGTGAATATATTTAATGTTGTTGCTGTGTAATTCTGGGTTGAGGAGGTGGACTGGATTGTACTTGAATTTTTGTTCATATTTGTAAATTGAAGTAATTTTTGGTATTCAAATTTTTGCATCAAAAGAAAAAATATTATCAAATACCTCAGATTTGAATTAGATTTTGTTGGCCAAATTACGTGCCATGTTCCAAATTGCATATTCAAGTCTCAGAATCATCAAATGTTGGCAAAATGGTCTTATATATTTAAAAAAGTATATATAATACAAGTGTGCCATATAAATTACAATTCTCCGTAAAATAAGATTGATTACATTATTATACCTTCAAATGTTGGCAAAATGGTCTTATATATTTAATTGATTACAGATAAATAAATTAAGAAATGACTTCCTAAAATAAAATTGATTACATTTATGTACTTCTTTCTCAGCGTACAAACGGAATAAGTAAATATTCAGCATAGAATAACTGCAAAAGCAAACCAATTTGAAGATAAGTAATTAATTAGAACCCCTAAAAATAATAATGACAGAAAAAAAATTAAAAACGAGTTTTTCAACAGTTTATGCAATTTGTGTTATGAAATGTGATCCAGTAATGATGGAGACAAATTAAAGTATTTCAAGACCAATCTTTTCGATTTTTGGTGCATTTAAAAAGCTAGGGTCTTTTTTTTCGATACATCAAGGCATCAAGCTCCTAATTGTTTGTTTAATCGCATAAAAGCCCTAATCTTTCATTTGAATTTAATTAGTTGCTTATCATTTCTCGAATATATTTGACATGTCATTTGGTATCTCATCGAAGGATTTAGGATTTTAAAGATACAGACTTGATGTGTTAGAAAGAAACATTATTTACTTTTTTAAAGTCTATTGTATAACTCAAATATCTTTTTGATGAAAGCTGAGTACGTCAAACATCAGAAAAACAATTTCAATATATCAAGCGTCGAAAAGACATTTGAGTAAAAAATATACCCCAAAAATGTATTTAAGTCATCGATTACTACGAAACAAGAAAAGGTGTTGAGATACTTATTTTACCATGAAAATTAATATTGAACAGAAAAATTGATGTGTAAAGTTGTGATAAAGAATTGGTCACTTGCCTTCCAAATGAACATGTAAAATGAAGTGATAGAATTTTTGCTGGCGACATCAACTGATTGTGCTTGCACCCACAAAATCAATGCCATGATGCTATGTCCTAAAACCTGTTTAGGAAAAAAAATTACATTTAAAAATTTTAAAAACAAACCACAATTTTTTTTTGAAATAATAACATCCTGGAACTCAAATTAAGAATCGCATTTTCTTTCTCCTTTGAGAGGAAGTTCTGGCCATAATAACAAACAAATCACAATTTAAAGCCAGACTAATGCATAATAGTATAATGACAAGTGGCAAATCCAGATTGGCAGAAAATGCCAAGTTTAAGGATAATGATGCATTACCAAATTGAAAACTTATGAATTGTTTGATTACGTACAGAAATAAGCTTATATGGTAGGAAAGTAGTAGAAGAAGCTCCAATCACCACAGCAGCTCCATATGCTAATAACAACATATTAACACAAAGCCAGAACACCTAACAACATCAACCAAAATACTAATTAGAAAATTTAAATTTTAAACTATATTTAATAGCATATTTAAGGTACGGTTACGAGAAATATTAGTATGGACGTAGTTTACATGGACATTTCCGATATGAAAAAACTGCTACCTAGGTATTTACTTTCCGAATTTTCGTATTGCTTATAATTAGCGTTTTAACTAATGGATCGAGGTTTTACGGAATCTAAAGCTTGATTAAAATTTCTAGAAGTCAGGTTGTTTAAATTTGGTTGATTCCAGTTTATGAATAGTTCTGTTTTATGCAAAAAGTTTTAGGCGAAATGCATTAACACTCTCATAAAGTTTGATCAGAAAACCGGATGTCACCCTCAACTTTCAAAAGGATCAGTTACCCCCTTAACTAGGGGAGAGCAAAGAACCAATAAAACCGAACCGAACCGGAGAACCGGACCGGACCGGACCGAACCGAACTGAATTAATTTGGTTCGGTTCTTGGTCCATGTATGTAAATAATTTGATTTTCGGTTCGGTTCTCGGTTTTTGGGAAAAAAACCAAAAAAACCGAGAACCGAACCGAGAACCGAAATATAAATTTTAATTAATTTTAAATTAATTTAATAATTATTTTCACATTCAATTTTCATTTAATACTTGAAAATTAAG
>CATIWQ010569870.1:0-14392 GCA_949673415.1 Euphorbia schlechtendalii
TCGTTTTATTAGCACGTTGGTTACTCATTTTAATTAATGAAATTGCTCGCATGGTAAATTGGTGAGGGCTGTTATCCGGGAATTTGTTTTATTCCCTTTGTGGGGGTGTTCTAACATACATCTTCTTTTAATAAAGAAAAAAAGATGAAGAATTACAATAGTTGAAATAAAATAAAAGTAATTAAAATCCTAGGTTAACAGATTAAATAAGAAGAAGAAATTAAACACTGAAAGCACAAGAATTGCAGTCCTAGGAACTCAAAGGCTCACCCTTACAGAATGAATCCACTTCGAAGATATCCGATTGGCCGTTGAAAATCCTCCTCGTCCTTTAAGTTTCGGTAAAAAATTGTGTAGGATGTCCAAAAAAGTTCATCTTGTTCTTTGAAATTAAAGTTGTTCTAAAGCTATATTTTATCTGATAATTTTTGGTATCTTGATAATAAAAAAAGACTCGACTATTTATAGGAAAATCCCGAAAAATCCAAAAAAGGTAAGTTTTTCCGGCGAGGGGCCTCGCCGGAGAAAATCTTGGCGAGGCTCCTCGCCGTGTCCTTGGCGAGGCCTCGCCAAGGACATTGGTGAGGCAGCCTCGCCAATGCTCTTGGCGAGGCCCCGCCAAGAGCTTGGCGAGCCTTGCCTCGCCAACTTTGGTAAGGCTCCGGCTTGGGATTTAGTCCCCTCGGGTTTCCGTTTTCGAATTTTTCTTGTATTTTTTTTGTTTTGTTTGTATTTTCGTATTTTTTATTTAATTAATTAATTTTTGAATAAAATTAAATAATTTTATTGAAAACATCTTTCTGAATTAGAGATGAGGAGGATTCCCATTCGGATACATCAGGATACTTGAAAGTTGTGTGATTCAAGGATAAAATTCCGAAAGAGCCGTCATAATCGAACGAGCGAGCTGGTACAAAATCTCGTGCTCACAGCTGCCCCTCGTGTGATAATTGATGGTTGTATAACCGGTGTTTTCATACGAAAAGAGTAGAGGGATAGAGAGAATACCTGACCGGTGTGGTTGGTCCCAATTAATGATAAAATACGCCTTCTTTCTGGCACCGTGTCTTCGTATGGTTGTCCGTTTCTTTCTTTGGTATCCATTAGGTACTTGGTGCAACTTGTGGGGGCGTATACCATTTCATCATGTGATATTCCCGTTGTAGTCGGCAACCGTTTCATTCTTCGGTTGATAAATGATGTGTTTATTCTTTCAACCGTCGAGATAACCGTTTCCTTCTTCGGTTATGTTTTGAATTTCCTTAATAGTATGTTGACTTAGTTCCTGTAATAATTCAGAAAAGAAGTAAATTAATGTTATAACATTTTATGATGAATTTTTTAATTATTTGATTAATTTTATGCGAAGCAAAAATTTTTACCCTTTCAATCAAAAATTAAAACATTGATAAATAAATTAAATGAGTTTGAGGAATATTGGGGGTATCCCGTTCAACGTTTCGTAGTGTTAGGAGGCTCCCATTGGAAAATAATAAATAAATAGGTGAGGCACATTTATTTTCTTTATAAATAGGGTTCTTCTTCCTTTATTTTTTCTTCACTTTTCATATTCCTCATCTCTGTAAAACACTCTCGCTCTCCCCTCTCTCTAGAAATCATGCTGTCGGAGGTTACTGGCAGGGCACTCCGTCTTACCTCTAACCTCGTTCCTCAACCTACCGATGATCCCGGTGTATTTTCCGTCGATATTGACGCCGCATATGGTTTGGTAGCGAGCAACACTATGCTGGGGTTTACAATTACTTCCCCTATAGAGACGTTGGATCCTGATTTTCCAACTCAGCCTGACCTTTCTCGAACCGAGGTATTTGCTAATAACATTCTTATTTATCATTTTTAGTGCAATTTATCCTGTTTAGGAACTAGATTGGAACCGATCCTTAAATCATATCGCAGAATTTTATCCTAGAAAAATTAATAAATACATAAATCAGGTTTGCCAAAAATTTTTCTGGCGGAAACAAGGATATTTGGTGAGGGTCTGATCCTCGCCAAATATTCCAACGAGGGTCTTAGGACCCTCACCAAACCGCCTGGCGAGGATCCCTTAAGACCCTCACTAGAGTTTCGGGCAAGGGCCCTTCAGGTCCCTCGCCAGAGATGCCTGGCGCGGCACTGCGGGCTCGCCATTTTTTTTTGAAAAGAGATTAGAAAGTAATTAAAGTTCAGATTCCAAATGCCTTTCGGATCTGAAAAAAACTTTGAATAAAATATTTGTCCAAAAGATAACAGGACTCGGGTTCTAAATTTATTTTAGACCCGAGAATATCAGAGGATCTTTTTTTTAGAAACGTGAGAAGTAGGACGATTTGAAAATAATAAAGTTGGGGATCAGAACGTGTTTTGGATCAAAATTATTTAAAGAAAATATTTTTGGTGTTTTTGCGTTTAATTAATCATGCGTATTATTTTATCTCGTTTGCAGTTCCCGACGCTTCGTCCTACGGGTGGATATACCACTATCTGGGGCATGGTATCGTCACGCTTCTTCTCACCCTAAGCTTGTTCAGGCCATCGAGGCCACTGGTTTTGGTCCTCTGGCGAGATCTTTACGGCCCACATTATTACCGTATGCGACATTGGTTGCGCTTACTCAGAGGTGGTGCGATATTTCGTACACCTTCCATTTGCTGATCTGGGAGGTTACAGTCACTCCTTCTGATATCGTGGCGATCACTAGTCTACCATGGGCTGGTAGTGTGATCAAGTTTGATGACTTTTTGGAGTGGTTCTTCAAGGCTCCCACTACTTGTAATCACGTTAAAGACTTGCTCGGTTTTAACCTCAGAGGCCGGGCATTGAGTTATAGCTTGTTATTTGACTACTGGATGGGTCGACAGACTGTTTTTGAGGCTAAAGTTCCTCTATACGTCTGATCATTTTTTGCCACCCCTGTTGAGTGTCACACTTTTCCCGGTCTCGAACAACGAGATCAACTATGGGTTAATTGAGCCATTAGTAGACTTGGACAGAGTTAATGGCCTTAACTGGCCACGGGCGATCCTGGCATGGACTTACTTCGCCCTTGACTTTGCTGTTTGGGGTTGCTTACTGGCTCTACGTTGCTGCCCCATGGTTCTTCAGGTATTTGTTTGCTTTTTGAATTGCGTATGTCAATTTTTTTGATTGATTAATCTTAATTAATCTCTTTATATTTTTAGGCATGGGCCTTCTTTTATCAGTTCCTTCCTGCCTTGCAGTTTGTTGATGCTCCGGAGGATGCCCCGTGTATGGCCCGGATATGTTCATCTTTCGAGGGTGATGTTTTAGATTCTGCTAGCTACTATCAGCATCTTTGCGAGTTAACTCTTGAGCAGGTGATGGACCTCATTTCTATGGACATGATCGCCTTTTTATCTTTAGATTTATTCTGACTTTATCGTTCTTTCTTTTCAGGTGGAGCGCAACCCATGGAGGGGTCTTCTAAGCTATCATATGGTGAGGGAGATCCAATAAGACGTGGATCACAACCGCTTCATCCTTGAGGGGCCCAGGACCCGCGAGTGGTACCTGGGTGAGTGTATTCAGTTCTGGCAGACTAAGCTAGTATATGAGAGGCGCATTCCACCTGCACCTCCCACAGGACTATTCTAAGCGCACTTGGTAATCACTAATCCCGATGAGCGAGAGGTGCTCTTTGAGGATCATGGCGTGAGGCTTTTTGAGCTGTGTGGTGACTTCAAGGCCTTTAATCGAGAGGGGCTGCTCCCACTTCACCCACCGACTCAGGCCGAGGCAGAGCATCCTCCAGCTCATGTTAGGGGTCCGAGAGTTGATGGTAGTTCTGGTGCAGGTGCAAGCGGCACTGGTGTGGGATGCCGAGTATGAAATGTGTTAATTGTTTTACCCATGTTGATCTCATTTTTTACTGTTTATCTATCTTTATAGGAATTCTCTCGGAAGAGGGTTCGAGTACCGGACTTGAACGCTACGGTCATGGGGGCAAGTACATCTTCCTCAGGAGTTGTTGAAGGAAGATTCACGATTCCCCTTGACTATACCTTCCACTTGATGGGTTCTATGGGGATCTCACAGTAGGTGCCTCTTCCGCAGAGCTTCCACACGTTGGCCTATGATCCTTCCAACACTACTCACGTGAGTTTTAGTTCACAAGAGATCCTTGGGGATGTCTTAACATTCATTTACTCATGCCTTTCCTTTTGTAGGTAGTACATGAGGAAATGGATCGGGTAGCCAGGCATTCTTTTGCATTAAGAGACTTGATGATTTCATAGGATGGGATTACACGTGTATGTTGCATTTTTCATCCTATCATATGCGATGCATGAAATGTCATTTTTTTTATGTACATGGATGTGATATGTTTTATGATTGTAGGATATGGTGGTGAGGAGCATGGAATTCGAGCGACGCTACCAGGAGCTCGATGATCACTTCCAGTCACTCGATATCAGCCATCGTAGCCTTGAGGTTAGCCACCAAGAGCTGGGAGTCTGTCACCAGGGTTTGGAGGCTCAATATCAGAGTTTGGAAGCTAGTCACCGAAGTTTGCAGGCTCAGTATCAAGAGTTGTTACAACAGAATGCCGCAGCGGAGCAGGCTCAAGTAAAAGCACGAGCATCCACCTAGGGTCTCCACCAGCCTCTTACGTTTGATCTCGGTTCCCTGCTTGATGACACAGATGTTGGGCAGCTCCTCCCTCCAGAATGGGATACCGATTTTCTTCAGGCTCCTCAGCCTCCTCCTGTGTCTGGTTCAGCTGATGGTGTTCCCGGGAGACTAGGTGCCAAGGACTTTGAGATATCCACCATGTTGCCCCAAAATCCGGTGGGTGGAGATAACGCATAGGCGGCGCATGCTTAGGAGTTCCCTTTTAGCTTTTGTTTTAGATTCCTCCTCTTTTTTTTGAATTGGACTTTTTAGATAGCTCCTCTTTGTAGAATATTAAAAAAACTTTTGATTTATGAAAGAAAAGGGGATTTTGGCTATTTGCAGTGCCGGGTCCCCACATGTGGTGTTTTATTTTATGAATATGCTTGCTTGTTTGTGAATGTTTTTCATATATGTATGAATGAATGTTAATGCTAATGTATGCGGTTAATATGTGTAGGCAACATCGGTCTTGAGGGATTTTATTTAGCTCTCTTCCTTTTTGATGTCAACCTATAGCGAGTACCTTAGGGTCTTTCTCCGCACTATTTGGGGACCCGATTGGCGAAGGATAGAGGGCTTTGGTCTGCGGGGTCTTCAATACCTTTCTTCTAGGCCTGTGAATATGGCCTTCATTCGTGCTGCTTTGAAGTTTTGGGATCCCGCCACTCATGTTTTTCCTTTTGCCGATTTAGAGCTTTACCCCTTGGTTAAGGAGTTTCATGCTATCCTGAGGCTCCCTTTTCTGAAGGAGTTGATGCCGATATCCCCCGCGAGACTATCCTTCGCCTTTCCTTCTTTCCAGTTTGGAGGTGAGGATAAATTAAAGGGTTAATGGAATGTGGAGTCCAGTGGGAACTTTTTATCAACTCCCCCTGATGTTGGTGGATTCCGGGTTAAAGCGGTCCTTGGCTGGTGTGAGACTACACCTAGCACTCATCTAGTTTGGCCTTCGATGGTGACTTTACTTCTTCTAATGGAGTTTGTTTGCGGGGTTGGAGTGATTGCCCCTTTTCGCTTGATATCGGTCATTGACCCACTCTCCACAGGCCTTTCTCCTGCAACTTTAGCCTTGGTTGAGAATCCGGTTCACTTAGATGCTGCTTCGGTAAATTTGGATTTAGCATGAGACAATTTTGCTCTACTAGAGGTAATTCTCCTTCTTTATCGCTTTCTTTCATGATTTTCGTTGTTTGTTTAACCAAATGGATTAACGTAGGTATGGTTGTTGGAGATGCTTCGCTTGACTGCTGATCGACGTTTAGGGAAGGCTCGGTACCTCCTTCGCATTATGGTCCTAGAAGCTTTATTAGGAAGGACCATCGTTCGTTGAGTAAAGGTGCTTGGGTTGAGATTCTGGGCTCCTACCAAGCTTCTGAGATTCATTGGCTCAGCCCTTGGTTGGAGATTTCGTTCGTGGTTACCGATGTCCATGATTCTGGTGTTTTATTGATGGGGTTGTTTGGCATCACGTCCTATTCCCCTTCTCATCTATGTAGGCAGTACGGGCATCAGCAATGGGTTCCTAGGTCTCTATGCTTGACCCGTTTCCACGACTTCGGTCCTGACACACCTGATGCTATACGGAGCCTTTGGGCACGCGCTCGGGTTGTTATGTTAGATTACACTACCCCGGAAACCATAAATACTGATGAATTCTACCGCGGATGGCTTGGTGAGATCAAGGTTCTTCCCGATGCTGATCAGCACTTTATGGTGTCTCATAAGTGGGAGAGGGATGAAGATGGTTTGGACCCCCTTCCTAATTATTCGAGGAAGCGTGCACGGTGGAATGACTGGCACCCTTAGATCTTATTTGCCATTTGTTTTTTGACTTGTGTTTTTGGCTTATTCTTAGATTATGAAATTTTTTCGAATTTTATTTACTTGCGATATTCTGTATGCACACTATTCATATAAACATAAACATAAATCCTTGCAAACATAACACATTTCATTAAATGACTTTAAAAAGGGTACAAGTTTTCCAATGATTTGAGTCCTGTCGCTAGTTAGCCTAGAACAGGTTTTCTAACTCGCGGTCCCTCTATTCCTCACCGTGTCCTAATTTTTTCCTGAACCGCCCTTCCTGGGTTTTCAACTCAACAGACATTTCTGGTTTTTTTACTAGAATGATCCTAATTGTTACCCAAGTAGCCAAGTGCCATCTGGCGGACTGGTTTCTCTCTCTTTTTTGGTGTACCTCTTTTGTAAATTTATTTCTTTTGTTTTTACATATGGTAGCGCTTGAGCTTATCTTGATTGATTGGATTGATGAACTCATTTCCATCCATGTCTATGATCTTGGCAACTCCTTTGCTCAAGATTTTCTTAATGACATAAGGACCTTCCCAGTTTGGGCGAAACTTTCCCTGTTGGTCCACATTTGAGGGTCTCATTTGTTTCAGAACCAAGTCTCCTACTTTTAACGGTTGGCTTTTGTCCCTAACTTGACTGTTGTATGCCCTAGCCATGCGTTGTTGGTACATCTGGAAATGATCCAGTGCCTTTAGCCGCTATTCGTCAATCATGTTCAGCTGTTCAAATCTAGCTTTTACTCAAAACCATTTCACTTCCATTTCAATCGGTAAAACTGCTTCATCCCATACACTAACGAGAAAGGGGTTTGATTGGTGGGAGTTTTGACACACGTTCTATACCCCCATACTACGAATGGCAATTTATCAGCCCAATCCCTGTGGGTAATAACCATCTTGCTCAAGATTTTCTTAATCGACTTGTTGGCTGCTTCTACTGCTCCATTAGCTTGTGGCCTATATGGTGATGACCGATGGTGCTCGATCCCATATTTCTTCATTAGGTCTGATGTGGCTCCTTGGAATTGAACCCCATCATCTGACACAATGTGATGTGGAATGCCATATCGGGCGAATATATGCTTTTCTATGAACTTGGCCATCTTCTTAGTGGTGATGTTGGTGTAAGATTCGGCCTCCACCCATTTTGAAAAGTAGTCGACTGTTACTATAATGAAACGATGTCCATTAGTCGAGTTTGGCTGAATCTCACCAATGATGTCGATGCCCCACGCTGAGAATGGCCAAGGAGTAGATAAGCTATGGAGTTCGGATGGGGGTAGATAACTGATGTCACCGTATATCTGGCACTCATGACACTTTCGTACTTCCGATACGCAGTCTCTGACCATTTTTGTCCAATAATATCCTTGGTGTTGTATTTTCTTACCCAGTGTTACCCCATTCATGCGTGGACCGCAATCTCTCGCGTGCATTTATCTCATTACTTATAGTGCCTCCTGTTTTGTGAGACTTCTCAACAGCATTCCTTCTGATGTTTGTTTGAACAAGTCCCCTTCTACTAGATGAGCTGAGTCCCTGTAATGAGGTTCTTTCAGAGTCTGCTGCACCTTCTGGGTATTCCCCGGTCTGTAAAATTTAACGATGTCAAAGGACCAATTCCCGATAGCTTGTTGATCCTCCGTTTCCACTAGGCGACAGTAGAAGGGTTCTTTGGCCGTTTGTAGTATAACAAGCTTGATTGACCGAGTTCTAGGACCCTCCCACATTGATGCTAGTGTAGCAAGTGCATCTGCCATTTGGTTTTCATCCTTGGGCATGTGTTTGAAGATGCATTTGGAAAATTTTTGTGAGATTTTCCATACTACTTCCATGTAAGGATGGAGTGATTCTTCTCTTATTTCCCAATTGCTAGTTACTTGTTTAATAACCAGAGCTGAGTATCCCACAACCGATACTTCTTTTTCCCGTGCCTTTCGAAGTGCCTCTAACCCAAACAAGCAAGCCTCATATTTTGCCCCGTTGTTTGTTACTGGGAATTCCAATGGTTTTGGAAAGGGCTATAACTTCATTTTGTGGTGTTATCAATACAACACCTAGGCCGGCTCCTTTTCTGTTCATTGCTCCATCAAAGAACATCTTCCACTCTACACAGACGTCCTCTATCAATGCTAGTTGCACATCTAGAAATTCTAGATTTTCAACATAATCAGAGTCCAAGGGTTGATTTGCCAAAAATTCAGCCACTACTCATCCCTTAATGACTTTTTTCGTCACATATTCGATGTCGAATTCAGATAGTAGCAATAACCATCGGGAGAGTGTTCCGGCTAGTGTTGGCGATGTGCATAAGTACTTCATCGGGCCTATCTTTGTGACGGCTTTTACATAATAAGATTGGAAGTAATGTCGCAGCTTCTTTGTTAACCAAACCATCATGGTGCAGATTTTCTCTACCAAGGTGTAGCGTTACTCATACTCGAGTAATTTCTTGCTCAAGTAGTACACTACATGTTCACTTTTGTCCTCGTGTTCTTGCACCAGCATGGCTCCAACTGATGATTCCTCAATTGCTAGGTATAGGATCAGGGGCTTTCTAGGTTCTGGTGGCTGGAGGATGGGTGGACTTAACAAGTATTGTTTGATTTTGTGAAACGCTACCTGTCAGTGGTCATTCCAAACCACTAGTTAGTCCTTTCGTAGTAATTTGAAGATTGGCTCGCATATGGTAGTGAGTCTGGCAATGAATCTGCTTACATACTGTAGAGACCCTAGGAAATATCGGAATTCTTTCTCAATTTTCGGCGCGGGCATATCCCTAATGGCTTTGCTTTTATCAGGATCCATCACAATTCCTTTTTGGCTGACTATATGCCACAGGAGCTTCCCTGATGTGACCCCGAATAAACACTTTTATGGGTTCAGGCGTAGATTATACTTCTCGACTCTGGTGAGAAACTTGTCTAGGACAGCTAGATGCTCCCCCCTGGTGTTGGATTTAACAAGTATATCATCCACATAAACTTCTACCTCCTTATGGATCATATCATGCAGGAGGGTTGTGACAGCCCGCTGATATGTTGCACCAGCATTTTTCAAACCAAATGACATTACCTTGTAGTAGTATACGCCCCATTCGGTGATGAATGCTGTCTTAATCTTGTTGATTATTGCCATTAGTATCTGGTTATAGCCTGAGAAGCCATCCATGAAGGAATACATAGCTTCCCTTACCGCGCTGTTGACCAGTGCATCAATGTTGAGTAGGGGGAAATCATCCTTTGGGGAGGCCTTGTTCATATCCCTAAAGTCCACACATACTCTGACCTTGCCATATTTCTTTGCCACTGGTACAATGTTGGCTAGCCACGTCGGGTATTCAACCACTTCTAAGAATTTAGCTTCAATCTGCTTTGCCAGTTCAGCCTTGACCTTTTCTGCCCATTCCGGCCTTAAGCGACGCAATTTTTGTTTTACCAACTTGATCTAAGGGTCAGTCGGGATACGGTGTTTGGCGATCTGTTTGTCCACTCCAGGCATGTCCTCATATAACCAAGCAAACGCTGCCACGTGACATTTAAGTACATTCGTGATCTCTTTTTTTACTTCAAGAGTCAAATCATTAGAAATTGTCACCATTCTTGGTCTCATTTGTACCCAAGTTAATTTCTTTTAATGATGTGTCATGAATGTTAAAGACGTTATGTGTATGATCATATGAATGCATGGTGCCGTCAGGCAGAACATCAAAAAAGTAAGCAAAATTATCGTACTTCACTGAATGAGCCTCGTAGGCAAAATTGTCAAAAACATCAGAAATGTTCATTATTATATAATCAATTTCTTCCTCTATAAGCGGAGGGGCTTCAATTGTTGCAGCAGCAGGTGTGTCGATGGTAGGTTCTGCCTCAAGAGTGGTTTGCATCAGCTTCTCGGTGAGGAGCTTGATAGTGTTTGGTAGATCTTGGTCTCTCGTATCACCTTTCTTCATCAGCTCGTTAACAGCCTTAGTGATATCTACCATCGCATCTTCCAGTACTCTATCCTTTCCAGACTCCTTGATCGGAGCTACCGTCAGGATTGGTTTTTCTTCCAAAATAGCATCAACAGGGGGTTCAATCAGCTAACCGGTCTTGAAGTCAAAGACATAATTGAATATCTCGAGCCCCTTGACCTCTTCTCCATTTAGGATCGTCATTTCTGGTTCTCCCAGATATACCTTAGTGCCTTCCACCTCGCAGATGCTCATTATGTTATAGAACATGGGCCGTTTATGCTTGCACATTTTCATGGTCAGAGTGAAATCCAGACCCAATCCAGGTGTGACAAGAATAGGGTCGATGACCCTGATAATCCCCTGATAATATTTCCCCAGGCCTTTTCCAGGGATAAAACCCTGCTTCTTCATTTGAGCTCTAAGTCTTCTAAGGATAAAATGATATCCCTTTGGGGTTCTGCGCCCCTTCTTCTTTTCTTCAGTGGCCATTGCCACCCTCAACCCTTGCATTGTTCTCTCCTCAAATGCTGCAGCCGCCATCATTGATTCCTCATCAGCCTCTATCGTCACCGGCCTCCCTTCATGAATAAGTTTTATCTTCTAGTGCAGAGTAGAAGGGACCACCCCTATTGCATGGATCCATGGCCTGCCTAGAAGTAACGAATAAGTTATTAGAATATCCAGCACGATGAAATTCACATTAGAGGTCACTCCTCCAGCGGTGACCTCTGCTTCAAAGCTTCCTACTACACCCCTCTTCGAATCATCGTAGGCACGAATCATCATTTCAGATTTGGTAAGCATATCCTCCCTTAGCCCTAAGTGAGGTAGGACCTTAAGAGGATAAAGATTGAGTACCGAGCCATCATATACCATTACACATGGTATAGAGCGATCGAAAATTTGGACCCTGATAAATAATGCCTGATTATGCAGTCCCAGTTCCTACGGTAGTTCCGACTGATTGAAAGTTATGGACGGCATCTGAGGGGGGATAATTGCTTCCCCGATAGCAGCACACATCTTTATTACTGAGGTTGTAGGCGTGGCAGGCATCTCCATCAACCTCTTGACTAAACCCATCCTATGCTTTTGCGAAGTCTCAAGCAACCTCCAGATATTATATTGGCCTGAGTTCCCTTCAACTGATTTACCAAAGAGTCTATGTCTAGCATGTCTTCATCGAACTTTGGGGGTAGAGGTGGCTTGGGCTGTTCCCTCGCTATTTCCTCCGGCCTGGAGTCATTGAGCTGTACAGTCTCATCCCTTCTAAAAACTCTGCCACTCCGAGTAACCCTTAGTATTCCATTCTCCATCACTCTTGTTTCCCTGGAATTAACCCAAGGGTACTGGTCATATCCATCCTCCGCTTGGTCGCGTCGCCCCTTTAGTTTGTAAGAATCCAAGTTTATGGGCTTCTTCCCACCAGAAATTATCTCTCCCTCAGCCGAGGTTCCTTCTTCAGGGTTTCCTCTTCCTTCTTGACTTAGGGACATATGCATCAAGATCAATGGGCACCTGGTTGGTGCTTTCCCAGATTCCACCTTCATTGCGTCCCTTTATGGTTCTCCTTCCTCTGCTGAGAACACTTCTACCAAAGGATCATCCTCGGTGCCTTCATCTTCATCAACCACTGCATTCACCACTGGGTTAGACCGAGATAGCATCGCTAGAACAGAATTAGTGGGTATCCTTGATCCTACTGCGTGAACACTACAATGTCTGGTAATTATCTCCCTGTCGAGATGATGAGCGTGAAAAGATAACTCATCAAAATCTGGGACTGCCAGCCTTGACAAATAATAGCGTTACCAATCCCGGGAACCACCTACTATCAATTGTACTGCAGAAAGCTCAGATGGTCTTTGCGCTAGCACTAGATAGATAAACATCCACCACTTTTTGTAACCGGTGAGCTTTTCTCCTTCCTTTTGTACACAAGTGAGCAAATGTCACATGGTTTGTTTCGGAGGTTCTAAAAATGCGAACTCCGTCTAGAACTTTGCGGAGATCTAGTTCTAATTCCTCTTGGTTTCAACTGATTGTATCTCGTACCACTGGCTTGCTACTCCTGCTAGTGAGCATGGAAACAATATACCTATCATATCTTGAAAGAGGCCCTGTGCTAGACATAGGATATAGAACTTGGACAAGTGGGAAGACGGTGAGTCATTCTCGTTAAAAACTGACATACCGGCTAAGTTAAAATTAGCCCTCGGGACTTCTTCCCATTCTCTAATCACTTGATTTCTTGACTCAGATTCAAGCATCTCCACCACGCCGTCTGAGTCCATCCCCGACTCAATCGCCATCACATACTCCTCTTCTTTGCCGGCGAGTGCTGCTCTTGACTATTCTCTCCCTACGCGAAGCGACGTAGGTTTCTGGTCGATAAATGCCGGCATTCCAGCAAAGTCGATTTCAACAGCTTTAATCTTACCCCAACACCCTCGGCAGTTCGACTCTTCCTCTAGCATCTTCAAAACCTGATTAGGATCGATTCCCGACCCCACCATCATCATGAATTCTCCAAGCCCTTCAGATAGGTAGCTTAGAACCTTCCACTCTTCTAAGCCTGAGTTAATCATTCCTACCCTCACCTCAAAATTTGGCAAAGGGTTATTCTTCATGCTAGGCTTAAGCGCAGGATCATGGATGACCTTATCAACCACCAATTTCTGAATAGCTTTCAGCAGCTCCTTGCAGTTATTTGTACGGTGTCCCACGGCCACATGATAATGGCAGTAATTATTCTTCTCTTCCAGCCTGGGAGGGACATGCTTCTTCAAGCTCTCCAACTGATTAAGTTCACCTAACTTGGTGAACAAGAATCCCAAGTTAGCAGTATATGGCCAGATACCATGATATTCTTCCTTTGGTAACCTAATAACGATTACCTTCTCTTCATTCACCAATTGTACTTCCAGTTACTTCGCCTTCACCTGCACTGGATTAGAATCATTCTATAATAGGGCTTAGCAACCTGCTGCCCCATTTCCACCTCCATGGCCTCGTAGCGTTCGATCTTCTCAGCCCTCACGAAAACTTCTTGATAGCTATGGAAAGTCTCAGACCCCAACCTCTTCCGGTAAGATGGCAGTGAACCATCTAAGAGCTTTACGATCATTTCTAGCAAAGATAGGCGAGACTGTAAGCACACTTGCATAGCCATCCATCTCACAAAATAGAGCTTGAAGTTCTCCCCTAGTTGTTGCTTCAACGCCTCCAGATTCTGCATTGTGGTGATTATCAGAGTATTGAACCCATAATGGTTTTCACCATTACTTGGGACAGAAGTCCCCAATCATAGGCTATGTCTACCGATAAATGACTGTACCATTCATTTACGGGGCTTCCCAGTGTGACAATGAATACCTTGGCCATCATATGGTCACTAATCCTTAAAGCCCTCATCACGTTCTGATAATGTGTGATATGCGCTCGAGGATCGGTGTTGACTGTGTACTTCTCAAATTGAGGCATAGCAAAGGTCGGTGGTAAAGTATCCTCATCTCTAACTATGGGCTGCAATGGGATTGCACCCCTCTCCCCTTCACATGAGTGGTTAAGAATTGTCTCCAGAGTTAAGCCATTCTAGGTTGTTGAAGGATACTATTTGGGGCCTCCGAGAAACCTCCATACTGTGAATTCTAGTAATACTACCCCTGACCCTGGAATGTCTGAGAGGGTCTGCCCTAACTGGCCATTGTAGGCTGAGCCATCCCTTGAATAAAGGGAATGTAATTAGAAGAGGGCTTAATCTTTGAGGACCCCACTTGCCTTGGGCCGAAAGAAGCATGCCCCGTTTACCCCAGGAAGAATTGGCCACCCACTTATGGCTCATACACTGTATACAACTGATTCTGTCTAGAACTGAACTGATAAAAGTTAGGGGCGACTGCTGCAGAACTCGAGAATACAGCAGTGGAAGATGACGGTCCTCCTGGTAGAATTGTATCACCAACATTTGGTACCACATCATTTG
>CATIWQ010569957.1:0-10905 GCA_949673415.1 Euphorbia schlechtendalii
ATATTTAATAACTTATTATGATAAGATATAGAATTAGATTTAGAACTTTTAATATGATATAGAATCTTAGGTTATGATTTCCTAAAACTTTGCCATGCTAGTTTTTAGTTTAGAACTGGAACTAGGTTAAATTTTTAGACAATCAGAACTTTTAAATAAGCTCAAGTCGCATTTAGCCATTGTTGCCATGAATAGGCGTTTAGGCGTTCTGTGTTGACTCTGCCGAAATTAATGTTTTTGACAGTCTTTTAATTTAGTAAAATCATCCTATGTTCTGTTCTTAATTAAAATGCTTAGTGTGGTATTAGTTTTAGTGAATTATTGCTGTAGAATTCTATGTTATGTTAATATATGTATTCTGTATTCTGTATATTATTTTTACGTGTTTTACTGTTCATATATACGTTGTTACTGTTTATATATACGTATTCTACTATTATCTACTATTTGTATTTTACTGTTTGTATTAACCGTTACTATATACGTATTTACTGTTTACTTATATGTTTAATTATACGTTTTATTAAGTAAATCTTATCTTGTATACTATCATCATGTATGGTCCGGTCCTGCCTTGTATGGTATCAGAGCTTGTTGTTTTCTACGTATTCTGGTATTACTTAACACAATTTTAAAACTAATGAATATCATTAGGTCCAACAGAGAAGCTATTAAAAACAGCTTAGAGCAGGAATATGATATTCCTGAAAACCTAGATCTACTTAATAAGTGGACTATCCCAAAAATTAATCCTAAAACCATTTATAAATATGGTACATTTGAAAAGATAGGATTAAAACAGATAGTAAAAACTACTGAAGAAACAATTTCACTTAATAAAGATGAAATGTTAATCAAATTGTTAAACTTTTCTGACATTCAGAAATATCGCAGAATTTACAAATTCCTACATAGTATACAAGATAAGATTTACTTAATAAAACGTATAATTAAACATATAAGTAAATAGTAAATACGTATATAGAACAGTAACAGTAAATAAAAACAGTAAAATACAAACAGTAGATAATAGTAGAATACGTATATATAAACAGTAACAACGTATATATGAACAGTAAAATACGTAAAAATACGATACAGAATACAAAATACATATATTAATATAATATAGAATTCTACAGCAATAATTCACTAAAACTAATACCACACTAAGCATTTTAATTAAGAATAGAACATAGGATGATTTTACTAAATTAAAAGACTGTCAAAAACATTAATTTTGGCAGAGTCAACACAGAACGCCTAAACGCCTATTCATGGCAACAACGGCTAAATGCGACTTGAGCTTATTTAAAAGTTCTGACTGTCTAAAAATTTAACCTAGTTTCAGTTCTAAACTAAAAACTAGCATGGCAAAGTTTTAGGAAATCATAACCTAAGATTCTATATCATATTAAAAGTTCTAAATCTAATTCTATATCTTATCATAATAAAGTATTAAATATATTAAACAATTAAATTAAATAAAGATACTACAACAAATTATTATACCATCATGTATTTCTAATCTACTAAGCATAATAACTTCGCATGCTATATTCTGACAATATTCATGATATTACTTAACACAAAAAATCAGCCCTCCATCAATGAGGTACGATTAATTTTTAGTCAGAATCTATTTGATGCCTTTCAAGCTGCTGTTTTAATAAGTTATTTTCATAACTTTATTTTTTATAAAATTTTTTATTTTGACTTTGAACAATATATTTTGATACTTCATACTATTTAATTGTTATTACTTTTTTCAAAATCAATTTTGATGCTGAAAGAAAAAAGCTTAAAAAATAAACTTTCGAGAAAGGCAGTATGGAAAAAGTACGACTCTTATAATTTATACTTTTATATTTTCTATTGCAATCTTGTTTATTATAAAAGAAATTACTAATTTTTCATTTCAAATTTATTGAAATAATTGTGCATCGTGAACCAAACGATTAGCAAAGAGACAGGAGTGGATCGCACACATAATTTACAAAACAATTTTCGTTATTTAGTCAACATAAATTCTCGTCATTTTTTCTCCTCACGAAATCCTGTTTACCTCCCCAAATATTCCCCAAAATTAACATTCCCCGCCATTTGCTTCCCCCATTTCTCTCCTTCTAGGGCTCCATTGCTCTCTCTGCAACTCCCACAACCCTAATTCTTCTCCAGTTAACCCTCACCTTCAACCATATTTGCTCTTTTACTACTTCAGCTCGACTCTCGATTTATGTCCTTTTACTTTGCCATTTTTTGACTTACTGGTTCTTTAATCGATGAGCAATTATAATTCAAATTCTAACGGCTCCGGCTTCGTTCCTCGAGGCATAGGATTGTCCAACACTACATACTCGGAGGTATCACCGTGTTTGCCGTTGCCTTCGCTGCCGGTGGCTTGTGGAGCATCGGATCCGCTCCTCCGGTTGTTTGATGAAGCTAATGGTAGCGGTTTTAGAGCTTTTCGGCCGTTAAATCGAAATGATATTCTTGCTCAGTCTGGCCGGATTGCTGATCTGCTTCGAAAAACGGATGTTTCTTACTTGTAAGTGTTAGCTTTTGTTTAGGGTCAGCATCAAGTTTTTTATTAGCTTAATGTGTTGGAATGGATTTGAAGTTAACGAAGCTAGTTGAATTGAGTAGAGGATTGCGTATCTGAATGTTCTCGAGAGTGAATTGGTTGAAAATGTGAGTTGAAGCGTGCTCTTGTTACTTGACATGTGCGTGTGTCCAGATACATATCTGTTAAGAGTAGCGTAGTATATCACATTTTTTATGCAAAATTCATTCAATTAGATTCAGTAACTTGATGGAGTTGCTAAAATTTGGTCAATGTTTTCTCCGCTTATTTTTAGTTGATGTACAGTTTATCTTAAGTTAAAGTTAGCCGATCACTTCAGCATCAGCAGTTTAATTTGGAGAAAAGCAATTTTAATAGTTTATTTTTGGACCGTATCTCAATGATTACTTAGACTACATTTTGGAGTAATATCACTTGTGCACCTTGAAGCCAAATTTTAATTGAACAGTAACTATCCAACTGCAAGTGGGACTGAATTTATTGCAAAGTTCTCTGATATATAGAAGCTTGTGTCGCAACTTGCAACTACTTTCCAGTAACATGATGTTTTATTCTTATTTGTCATTACCGTGTAATGGAATAGCTGCTTTAGTCAGTGGCAACTTGTCAGACTTGTTTTATGTGGATGATAAACTTCTCGTGTTGTAGTGACTGAAGCAGCACCTTAATTCTTGATAAGCTAAATTATAGATATTGTAATTAGTATAAGGAATGACTCATTAATGACACAGGCACTGCAGTAGAAAATGAAAAAAAGAGAGAAAGAAAAATAGGAGATCATATGTATCTAAGACTACAAACTATAACAGTCCCCTAATTATTGGCTACAATAGGTCTGAATATTATCCTAATATTCGATAAAGTTATGGTACCTCTTATCGCTTTTTGCTTAAGTGCCAGTAGTCTGCTTATATCTGTTATTCACAGGGACCTCAAAGATGAGGCAAGGCCAATTCCATATGAATATGTGGAGCCTTTGGAACTTCATGACCATGTAATTCAATGCAATCCTGAAGCATTTGAGTATGTTTCTCCTGTTAAAAAAAGTACGTACTGGAGCTCTTTCACTTTATTTTATGCTTGTTACATAATCTGACTGTAAACTTTAGTTAATACGTGATTCCTTTACAACATATTTGAACTAGGAGATAATGAGATACAGTTAAATGGTATATACTTATGTAGTACGAGAGATAATTGAAAGTTTCACCCCTAATGTGTCAGTTGTGTGGAACTGTTAGAAAATAGAAATCTGTAATTTTATTTTAGCTATGGTTGCGTCATCTTATTTTGATCACCGAAACATACTTAAAATGTTAATGTTTCCTTTTATGACTTGGAGTTAAACCTTCTTTTGCGTATGAGACATTATACATAAATAGTATATATTTGGAAAGCTGTGCTATTTTGTTTAGTTGATCTTGTGCTTTATAGTAGATATTATGGTTTTGCGACTAAATTAATACAACAATAATTTGAGGTATTTTTTCGAGGCATCTAGTTATTTATAATTTTTTGATATTTACATGTTAAAAAGGGGGATTCACATAACTAGTATGGTTACTAACTTATATGAAAATTTAGAATAATCGTAAATTCGTAAGATTTGGAGTATTTATATTATTTGGTTGAAATGATTTTTTTTTTTCGACTTTTATAAAGTATAGAACAATCACCACTAGGCTGAACAAAAAATAAAATTCAAATTAGAACCTTATAACATGTTAAACACCTCATAATTTTGAAGATTTCATCTTGACTTTGTTTTTTTGACGATTTTTTCTATTTTTTAAGATATATCCATATGAGGCTTTTAAAAATGATAAACTATTATAAATATTTTCGAATGATAAATTTCTGAAATAATAATATGTATATTAATGAATTAGCTAATTATGAAAAATCCACGAGATCAGCCAATTTAATGCATTGATAAAGTGCCGCTTTTTATTGAAATCAGAGACAAAGTTTTGTTAGGTGTCATTAATTTCGCAAAGAAAAAATTTGAATGCTTTGACATTAAGCCAATGCACCAACATATCAAACAAGCAAATTGAAGAATGACATTCATAATTCCATATACATTTGTGCATAACATGATCTATCCATTTCTTTGATCTCATTGATAATTGGTAATGCTTACTTTTTCTTTTCAATAATGATGAATTACAACATTGTGGAAGGTAAAGTACTCCATTAGCTATCAGGGCTGGACTTGACAGATTACGAGTACATGATAATAACCTTGCTCATTTTGTATCTGTTTTGGCATCTGAGTTTTCATTCTCACATGAACTTGCTTGTAGTTGGGTTATTGTGAAAAATTGCAAAACATGCAGATTGAAGATTTTAGGCACATTATACAATTAATCAAGAGTTCTCATTATTGATTGCTTGAAATATCTTTTTGGTGGAATTTTTTTTCCTTAACATTTCATTTTATATTTTTAAATTAACTAAACAAATAATATTATACAGCTGCTCTTTTGGAGTGAAATGAAAACTATTATTGTCACATTAAAGGCTTTCTCCCTACTGATGCATAGAGATATTTGTGGCGTTTATAGCTAAAAGTATGATAAATAAAGTGTAAAGAGGGAGATGAGTTACATGATTTCTGATTCGCAAGTATAATTTGATATGCTGGAATGTCTAGGGATTTTACGCACCAAGAGCATTTACTTATTCCTTGAAAATAAAATCTATAAGTAGTGGTGTCAAACTACACTTAGTGAACTGTTCTTGTGGTTTATTGCATTTTTGTAAGTTTCTCAGGTGATAAGCAAATATCACAAAATACTACAAGTGAAAGCAAGCCTATTTCGCCTAGTATACCCATTTTAAATCAAGTTCAAAGAGAAAATGGTGGAGCTCAAAGCCACCAGCTCAAATCCACTCCTAATGTAAGTTGGATAAGGGATTAAGATGTGCGTGATTTTTTTTATATATATTCCTGACATGAAGAACGACTCGCAGGATATTACATCATCTTTGAGAAAATCAAAGGCCAAGAAGAAGGTCAGTGAAGAAATTCCTCCATTGAACCACCCAGATCCTGTCGAGCTTCAAGGTTTGAATTGTAGTTCTAGCTCATCTCTCCATTTCTCCGGTCCTCTGTGTGTCCATGTGCTAATTTTTAGGTAATGATATGCCAGAGGCCACCATAAGAAGCTTCTGTGATATGTTAGAGGAATTCTGTGATCAAACTGAAGTTGTGAATGATGAACGCGATGAGGCAGAGTGGCTACCAGTTCCTCCTGCTGATCTTAGGGTGCTTGTAAATGAAATATTATCTGTCCGTGCAAAAAAGATACTACATATGGTTCCCATAGATATTCTTGTTAGACTCTTGCGTGTTCTGGATCATCAGATACACCGAGCAGAAGGTTTGTCTGTTGGTGAATGTGAGCATGTAAGTTTCTCTCTCTTGCCTTGGTCTGCCTTATGTATGCCTTTTGAGCATTTTTTCTTATGTTTCCATAAGTGGTGGTTATATGTGTTTGTTCCCCAACTCTCAGCCAGAATCAGAGGCAGTCTCTGTGGTGTTCTCTGCCTTGGAATCCATTCATGCAGCTCTTGCCGTGATGGCTCATAATAATATGCCAAAACAACTGTACAAAGAAGAGGTTTATATTAAAAAATCTCTTTCATGTTATTCATCTTCCTTCAGTTGTTACTATATATAATTAGCTCTAATCGCTGATGGTTGTTCATGGTGATAAAATTTCAGAATATTGAGAGAATTCTGGAGTTTGCTAAGCATCAGATAGTGGATACTATGTATGCATTTGATCCATCATATCGTGCTTTGCACAAACCAAGTGAAAATGGTGTACCAGAAGGTGAGATCAATGCTTCGAGTAGCTAGCTGAAACTTTTTTCTTTTTTTTTCCCTTGTTTCTCTTGCTATTCATACTTGTGAGGGGTAGCAGCTATCCCTAGATTGTCAATATTGCCTGTAAAATTCAAAGCTTGAAATTGATTTGGATAGATGAAAAATAGATGTTTCAGTTAAGCTTTATATTGGATTGTTGTATATCAATTGTTGATTTCAACTTTACCTTCCCATGGAGATTCTTAAGTTTCTGAACTCTTTGATAATTTATAATGCTCTTTTTTATTTTGCTAAAATGACATATCATAAGTATTTTTGAATAAGGGCAATACAGACTCTAGCAAAATGACATTTGTCAACAGAAATGCACATATTCATTCATTTCTTGTATGCATTCTCATAATTTACAATTATTAGTTTTAAATAATCCTAGTTGAAAATTATTTCAATCTCTCAAAAAATTTATATTGATGCCAGCACCTTAAAGCGATATTGTAAAAACGTTGAAATCAACAAAATTGCATTTTATTACTGCTAACTTAAAATTTGGTCTTTGTTGTTTTAATTGTTTACTTGTTTTTAACTTAGAAGCATACTAGTCAACTCGTTTTAATCGTAGCCATCTATGCCTTCACAAGGGAACGGAAATGATATTTATGTTTGAAATTGTGTTCAAGTGAATCAATTATATATATTTTTGCGAGCTCGTTTGTTTTCTTGCTCTAAGCATTCTCTCCCAAGTAATACATCCATTCCTTTCTAATTTTCAGATGATGATGATGAAGTTGAGTATGAGCATGGTTCAGCAAGCAAGAGGAGGCGCATTCAAAAGAGCACAAAACCAAAGAAATCGACATTAAACAAGTGTGCTTATCAGTATGCAGTTTTTAAAAATTATGGTAGTTACATCTGAAGGATGCTCTTAATTTTTTGCTCTTCCCCTCCTTTCTCTCATAGGGTCTCAGGTGCTATGAATACAATACTACAGAAACTGTGCACTGTTCTTGGCTTGCTGAAGGATTTGTTAGTAATCGAGAAGCTATCTGATAGTTGCATATTACAGTTGCTGAAGACAAGCTTCACAACTTTTGTGGTTGATAATATCCAACTGTTGCAATTGAAGGCTATTAGTCTAATTAGCGGGGTACAGATTTGCTTGTAATATAATATCTTTTGTATGCCCTAACAGAAATCATTTGTCTTGCTTTTCTCTGGTCTGAATCTTACGTTTGTTAATCGACAGATATTCTATTCGTACACTCAGCACCGTGCATACATTATAGATGAATTGGTTCAGCTTCTGTGGAAATTGCCAGTTTCCAAGCGAGTTGTAAAAGCATACCATCTGCCTGATGAAGAACAGAGACAAATTCAGATGATAACTGCTATATTAATTCAATTGGTTCACAGCAGTTCAAGTCTTCCTGCAGCGTTGAGAGAAGCATCGAATGGTAACTCCATCCTAGAAATGACTTTGGATGCTAGTTATCCGACCAAATGCCATGAAGCTATCACAGAGACATGCTGTCATTTTTGGACTCGAGTTCTTCAGCGTTTTACTTCGTCGAAGAATCAGGATGCTTCTGAACTGAAAGTGATAATGGAAAATCTTGTTATAGATCTGTTAACAACTCTGAATTTACCTGAATATCCTGCATCAGCTCCCATCTTGGAGGTGAGATATACTTGGCTGAAACTTATCATGTCATTTTTTTTATCAGATGACTGCATTTCTATGCATTTTGTTTAGATCTTGTTGAGATGAAATCCAAGATAATGTTGGTTTCAGGTTCTTTGTGTCTTACTGCTCCAGAATGCTGGATTAAAATCCAAGGATGTTTCTGCTCGCTCGATGGCCATCGATCTTCTTGGGACAATTGCGACTAGGTTGAAACAGGATGCTGTAATTTGCAACACAAACAAGTTTTGGATATTACTGGAATTAACTAACAGTGATAATTCTGATCAGAGTTATCCCAAAGATGCATGTTGCGTTTGTCTAGATGGAAGACTGGGAAAATCACTTTTTATGTGTCATGGTTGTCATCGACTGTTTCATCTTGATTGCATTGGTGTCAGAGAACATGAAGCTCCAAATCACAGTTGGCAATGTCAGATTTGTGTCTGCAAGAAGCAGCTTCTGGTGTTAAAGTCTTATTGTCAATCACAGTGTAAGAATGAGGGGATGAAAACTAGTGCCAGATCTGGAAAAAACTTTAAAGCTTGTGATTCGATCACAAGTGTTGAAATTGTTCAACAGCTGCTCTTAAATTACCTCCAAGATTCCATCTCTGCTGATGATGTGCATCTTTTTGTTCGATGGTTTGTGTTTGAAGCACAACTCTTTCTGTATATGTTTTGCAGGTGTTATACTGACAACTTGCTTTTGCAGGTTTTATTTGTGCTTATGGTACAAAGATGACCCAGATTCTCAACTTAAGCTTGTTTACTACCTCACTAGACTCAAATCAAATATCATTGTGCGTGATACTGGTACTACCTATTCAAAATTGATGAGGGAATCAGCAAAGAAGATCACATTAGCATTAGGACAAAATAGTTCTTTCTCTAGAGGGTTTGATAAGATTCTCCATATGCTTCTGGTCGGTACTTTATCCTGCTTCCTCTTTTATGTATTTACAATTTAGTCCTTACCCTGCTTGTTGCTTTAATTTAGGCAAGTTTGAGAGAGAACTCTCCTGTGATTAGGGCCAAGGCTTTACGAGCAGTAAGTGGCTTTTTTCGTATATTAGTCCATTGAATTTGGATTGTAAATGATTTATATTTTTGGTTAATTTTATAGTTAGTATTCTTTTTCCTTTTTTTTTATGGGTTCAGGTGAGTATTATTGTGGAAGCTGATCCAGAGGTATTGTGTGATGAACGTGTACAATTGGCTGTTGAAGGAAGATTTTGTGATTCTGCAATCTCTGTAAGAGAAGCAGCACTTGAACTTGTTGGAAGGCATATTGCTTCACATCCTGATGTTGGGTTGAAGGTTAGTCAAGGTGGCTTTTGCTCATTGATGTATATTTCTAGGAGTTCTATTATTTAATCATTTTCATCAATTCAAAATTTTGTTAATCGCAGTATTTTGAGAAAGTAGCAGAGAGAATAAAAGATACGGGAGTCAGTGTCCGAAAACGAGCAATCAAAATTATCCGTGATATGTGCACCTCAAATGCTAACTTTACTGAAGCCACAACTGCTTGCATTGAAATTATGTCTCGCATTAGTGATGATGAGTCAAGTATTCAGGTAAAATGAATTGCATTCGGTAATTGCTGATTTGCTGCTATGCACTATCTATTTTAGTTTGCTTGTTCTTCATGGTGTTCAATAAGGTTATTTTTTTTGTTTTGCTAATCATATTATTTGACTAGCCTTTTAATAAATATATTCACTCGCTTGCCTGGTTAGTGAATCGTTTTTTGTTGCTGGAGCTTTTTGATTAAATTTTAACAGTGAGAAGGTCCATTAAATTATTCTTTTATAGGCTATTTGACTAAATCTTTAAAATCTTTTCGGTTTTACTTGTGTGAAATGCTTGCATGAAAGTATTGTTTTCCCTTCGTAAGGCTTCCTGGAACTCGCACTTCTCTTTTATCCAGGATATCGTCTGCAAGACATTTTATGAGTTCTGGTTTGAGGAATTATCTGGTGTCCAGACCCAGTACTCTGGAAATGGTAGTTCTGTACCCGTGGAGGTGGCTAAGAAGACTGAGCAGATTGTTGAGACGCTGAGAAGGATGTCAACTCATCAGCCTCTTGTCACTGTCATTAAGCGAAACCTAGCTCTCGATTTTTTCCCACAATCAGCTAAAGCTGCTGGGATTAATCCTGTGTCGCTAACTTCAGTTCGTAAGCGCTGTGAGTTAATGTGCAAGTGCTTGTTAGAAAGAATTTTGCAGGTATGACTGTTGCTTGATTGTAAGCATGCTAATTTATTTGATAATCAAGAATTTATGAGGGCAATTATTTTCAGGTAGAGGAAATGAACAATACAGAAGTTGAGTTGCGGACCTTACCTTATGTGTTGGCATTGCATGCATTTTGTGTTGTGGATGCCACACTATGTGCACCGGCTTCTGATCCTTCCCAGTTTGTAGTCACTCTACAACCATATCTAAAAACTCAGGTTATCTATATTTATCTTTATTATGACATCTACATATCTAGTGTTACTCGTATAGGTTCATCGCGCCAGATAATGATTGCCTGCCTTGCTTCATTGTTGTCTTTAATTATGTGCAACTGCAATCCATTAGGCTGCTTTTTGTATTGTTTTTTCTTTGCGTGCATGTTTCATGGGAAGAGAATGTTTTGTCAAGTTCAAGCATACTTGTTCACTTAATATGCTCATATATATAATATAATAGAATAGAATATAATAGAATATAATATAATATAATATAATATAATATAATATAATATAATATAATATAATATAATATAATATAATATAATATAATATAATATAATATTTC
>CATIWQ010569961.1:0-23520 GCA_949673415.1 Euphorbia schlechtendalii
AGATCAACAAGGAAAACGGAATGAAGAAAATAAAATAAAATAATTTGAAGTTTTGGATAGGAGGATTAGAATGAAGAATGGATAGATATATGTATGGAAGATTAGAGATTCTAATATATAGATTTTCCTATGAAATAAGTACGGCAAAGAAAACATGCAAGTTCAACAAAGTTATTATGTTCACTAAACTAATCTAACAAAATTGATTCTAGACACTCAAATGTTCAATGATTCACCGTAGAGCAACACATGAAATGACTTTTATAAATCTAGTGCAAACGAATCAAGACAATTATATAAACCTGGACAACCATATTACCATGCTTAGTACGTGTCGCTCTCACAAAGCCACATTTAGCAAGTTACCATTCCAAAAATGTTGGCTCACTAAACAGCGTTAAAATCACAAATCCAGTGATTATACACAATCTCGTTAACCCTGAAACTACTCTTAAAGTTAACTCCAAAGCATATAACTTGATTAATATAAAATACTTAACACGAAATATGCATTATAACACATAGACATATCATAAACTTCGATATATAAAGTATAAGGAGAAAGCAAAGCAAAGTTGTAAGGTATGCAAGTGAAAGCTAAAGTTGATCAAATCGTATCCACTCTTTAATGGGAGTCGTCAATTCCTGCAATTCATGCATCTGCTTTGAATTTAGTCTCGGCCCGTACAAAACCTCCGCTAGGATGCTATTCTTTGTGAATATCGAACAAACGAATGTTGAAGAATGAAAACTTTTATTCTCGCTAACACTTATGAATGTAGCGAAAACTAAATATTTTATTCTCTATATACACACACTATACGTAAACCTATAATTGCACTCTAATGTTGCACGAAATTGTAAGGTTTGAACACTATTTATAGAGTTCGAAGGGTTGCGTCTGTCCAAACTAAGAGTTGTGTCCATTGGTGAAAGATTGTATCACTTCATTGTGATTGGTTGAGAAGCTTCAATCTTATCCACAATGGATTAGCACCTTTTCATGATTGGTTGACTTCTGATAAGTGTCTTTTCGTTGGTAGTTTATGGCGGTTGATAGCGGTTGATCACTCTTATCTGGCGGTTGGTAGTTAAGAAGATTTTACCAGAAAACTGTCCAAGTCACGACCACGATATACAAGTCACGATCGTGAATCTTTTTTTGACAATTTTTTGCTTCTAAAGTGTATCAAGTCGCAAGCGCGAATTGTTGTCACGACTGTGAATTTGTTTTTCTTCAAAATTCTTCATGTAACTTCACCGATCTTTGACAGCTTCGATCCTAAGCCAAATCTTTAAGTTCTACGCATCTTTTCCCACCTTTTTCACTCTTGTTACATAGAATTCCACTTTAGATCATTTTACTCCAAAGATTTACCTAATATCTGCATTTTCACCAAAAACGGCTACATACCACGTGAAATCTTTTATATGAAGTATAAAAATGACTTAAACTATAGTGTTTAGTGTGTAAAATTAATATGATAACAAGTGTAATTATACACTTATCAAGTACTAAAGACATAAAGAAAGGGTCACATCGTTGAGCATGTCAACAACTCCATCACATGGCTCACCAACACTAATGGGCGATCATGACACAATTGAACGTAAACTATTCACCCTCGATTGATCAGGCTACCGGATTCGAAGCTTTTTTATCCCTAACATGTCACTTATTATTGGAGAATAATTGAATTCATAAGGAAACATTGATGATCAAGCACCAATACTCATCATCGCATATATCTCAAGCTTGCGAAGCAACATGAGCACCAACCAATCGATCAGAAATGCTAAACAGGAAAATAGTTGAAGTCGTGGACATGGACGATAACCAATCTATCAATCAAATTAGCCAAGACTGGCACAATTGCTATCACGCATAGGTGAAAGAAATAAATCAGTAAAAAGTAGCACCAACAAAAAATAAATTTGTAATTAGCCTATCAATCAGCACTCCGCTAGTTAAGCAAAATTAGGGCCTCATTTCAAAAGAGAAAAAGAATAGTCCGTTGAGTTGAAAACCCAAAAAGGGCTGCTCAGGCAAAACTTGGGACACCAAGAGAAAAGCAAACACATTGGTTATAAAACCTGAAAAGGCTAATCGATGGTAGGAATCAAGTCATTTGAAACGTTTATACCCATGTTAAGTTCATCAATGAATTGTCATTTTTGCTGAATCTTTATGCATATGCTTATCTTGATTGCTTGCATGCCAATGATAGAATGTTGCAAGTAAACATCCAAAAAATGAAATGAAATAAAAATAAAAGAAACGAAAATAATGAGTCTGCTGGATTGAAAACCTGAAAAGGTGGTCCAGGAAAAAATTAACATAAGGTTCAATAGATTAAAAACCCGTAAGGGCGATCTATGCAAAAATTAGGGCAAAGAAATATCAAATTAATCATCTCATCCTTGGAATGGTACAGGGAATCATTTATCTCCTCCGGAACTTAGGATAAATGTCTTCTTATTTCTCTCATAGAAAGGATCATCACAACACTTCAGTCAAAAAGGCTTTTAAACTATCAAAGTGACCATCGCTAACACAATTCAGGACCAACAACTCATCCAGGCCCTCCTCCAACCAGATCCAAGCTCTAAATTCGAATATGATTCAACGAACCCATGGTCATCGCTTTGAGAAAGTCATCCATGGAATCCCCAACAAGACAAATCCTAGGGGCACCCATGCACTAGTACAAGAGAAGGCTCTCCAATGAATGAAGCCCACAACACCTACAACAGATGAACATACATCATATGATAAATATTGTTCATGCATAAAATCATGCATACATTAAATTTGCATCATGTCATTTATAGGTAGAGATGATGCCAAATCGGGGCAACACCGTCCCAATAAACTAGAAACTCCACTTGAGGAATATTTAATCATCAAGAGGGATGAGGGCTAACTCAAGCCAAAAGCCAATTCAAGCCTACTTAGGCCCTATTCAAGCAACATTGCAACATCACAAAAGCCTCCAAAAATAATGGAGCGCTCTTCGAGACATCACCGAATTTGCATTAAACTCATTTATTCATCATGTTTTAATTTTTTATTGAAGGGGCAAAAATTTTTGCTTCACATAAACTCAATCAAATAATTAAAATATTCATCATAAAATATACTAATATAAAATCAATCAAACAATTAAAATATTTATTATAAAATGTACTAACATTGTTGAAGTACGTACCGATAATAGTACCTGTGAACATCTTAAAGGAGGATGAAGATGGCTTTATGGTGGATTTTGATGACAGTGATGACTTAGAAAAGGCCTCCATATCTAGCATCCTAGAGAAAGTCACCACCACCACCTCCTCTACCAAGCAGAAGGTTGCTCCCTCCAAGGCCAGGGGGAAAAGCCCTGCAAAATCCAAAATCGATGAGGCCCCTGCTCAGCCCTAGTGTCAAAGGAGGCAGATGAAAGCCAAACCCACACCCAAAGAGAAGCAGAGGCCAAAATTCAAGCTGAGCAGTAGGTGGAGGAATAAGAAGATGTGGCTGCACCTGATAAGTCCCTGCGCCAAAGAAAGTGTAAAATGGTTCTTTCTAAGGAATCAGAGGAGCAGGGCGATAATAAAAAGTCCATAGAAGAGGACACTCTGAGTCCTAACATTGCAACTGAAGTATAAGAAACATTTGCTAAAGTTAAGGGCACTCAGCGCAAGTGTTCTGCCACCAACAGGCTCCTAGGTGGTGAGCAGCAAGGAGGATGTTGGAGACACCCTCTCCCCAATTCTTGAGGAGTTTGATCCCTAGGAACCCAAAATCCCCACACCCTTTCACTTATGTTGAGGATTCTTCTACTCAGCATGGGTAACCTCAAGCTAACCCATCCTTGGTTCAAACAAAGGTTCCTCAAAATCCTACCCTCTCTTCTTCTGTAATTCCTCAAATCCCACCTTCTCCTGTAAATCCTTCAATTCCCTCAGCTTCTACTCATGTAGATACTGAAAAACCATCTGTAAATTCTCTTCCTCTTTCCAATATTGTACATTCTCCTATCCATATTCCATCCTCACCTGTTAATACCCAAAACTCTCCTATTCATATCTCTTCACCCATAAATTGCAATGATTATTTCTCTCCTAACCACCCTTGTACAAACTCAAACTCAAACCATTCCTTCTACATCTATCGTACCTTCTATTCCACTCAACCAAAACATCCCCCAAACTTCTTCAACTATAAATTCTTCTGAACCACTCTCTTCTTCAAACCCATCCTCTACCCCCTTAACCCCTTTGGTTTGGGAAGTTCCCAATGCTGAGAACTACGCTCAGCAAGGAAACGTAAGTGGTCAGGCTGATGAGGAAAATTTTACAACCCATGAAGCAATTGAACCTAGCAGAGATCCAATCTGCAAGGATTTGGCTGATGCATCTTTGTTAGCAGAAATCAAAGAGTTAGCTAGGAAGAAATTCCCTGCGCTCAAGATAACTGTTGAGTTAGATGGAGTAGTAAGCAAATTGCTACTTGCTCATGAATTGATGGACTTGTCCTCCAGACCCAAGGCAAATTGCATGAGTTCGAATAGCACATAAGTGTGCCAAGCGAATCTCTCTACTTTGAGGAGATTGAGAGAATCCAGGGTAGCTTGTTGGCTATTCGAAGTCATTTGGAAAAAGTGAGTGCTAATAGTTTAGTAGATAAGATGGCTCTAATTCCCACTAAGTTGACAGATTCTACAGCCCAGCTTAGGGCAGCAATCATGGCTATCCCCATGTCTACTGCAATGGCTAATACTATTGCAGAAAAGATAAAGGGTAGTGTGAATGCTGCTACTAAGAAGCTAAGTCTCTTGACTGCTAGTATGGTAACTCAAATGACACAAATCCATAAACTGGGTGAGTAGCAGGCCAAAATAAAAAGGCTGACCAATCACAAGATCAAGAACATCTTCAAAGAGGTAGAAATAACAAAGGACGTTGGCCACAACATCGCAAAGTTGGTTGAGGCCCAGTCAAAGTTCTTGTTGCACCATGATAATAAACAAGATGAAGTGGTGAAGCTGTTGAAGGATATCTCAACTAAAATGGACAAGGCCCCTATCGTCAATCTTGACTCTCTTCACACCGCAACGGACACCATCCAGTGAGAAGTCAATGAGCACACAACCGAGAAAGTCTCCTCCTCGTAGAAGTTCCTTGTCTCTGCCTTGGGGAAGATTTTTCCAGACATACTAACTCCAAGTCTGTCTGCTACAGAATCTTTGCACCCTGAGACCGGTATAACTATTCACACCAAGCTGAATGTCATCAAGTTAAAGGTAGAAGACCCGTAGAAGAATATTGGTACTCTGATGAAGATGGGAAAATTGGATGCAAAGGACATTGATTACACTACAAAGTGTATATCATCTATTGACCCCAAAGTTCTTGATATTGGAGTGCAACTGAAGATATCACTGACTGCAATGGACTTCTGAGGTCTTCTTCAATGCTTTCAACAGTTCGTTTGTCAAGGATTTAACCAGATTCCGCACCTCTCTAGATGTCACCATCTTCTTCTCAATGAGCTTAATGATCAAGATTTTCTTACCACCAAGGGCAAAGAACAACTAGAGCAAGAGATTGCCGCGCAAATCATAGGCTAGCAAGTGAACTTCAGAGCTGGCCTCGATGCCTTCAATATCTACCTTGAATAAATTGTGTAAGGTAAGATAGCAAAGGGGGAGAAGGTAGCTGAAGATGCTCTCTAAACGGTGAATCTCAACTAGGGAACTCTTCCAAGGAAACCATTTCATCACAAGCCTCCTCAGCAGTAACATCCCAAGATGAATCAAGATAACACTGCTGGCTCTTCCTCTTCTATGCATAGAAAGTAGTATAGGCCATGTACTTTGTAGTTTTTAGAACTTGTAATAGGACTTAACTGTGTAATCTTAGTTCAGGACATAAATAATGTATTATCTAAGTCATTTTTTCAATTAATAAAAAGTTACAAGTTCCCACCTTAAGTTAAGATCTTCTTAACTTTATCTTATGCTGCATACAATGTATTGAAAACATTATGCAGGAACTCATACAAGAGACCAACCTTGAAGAAAAGCTGAAGTAAGACGAAGTCCCAAAGTGAAGAAAAATCTTCTAAGTATGGGGGAGCTGAGCTACTTGAAGAAGACTCACTCAGTATGGGGGAGTTCAAGTTTCTAAGGAAAGTCACTCAGCACAAGGGAGTCTTACATCGCTTTCCATGTATTCTTGAATTCTCTAAACTACTGATTCAATTAACTTCTTCTACTACCTAGTTTGCTATCTATTCAAAATGGGGGGAGATTGTAGAACCCAAGATTAATAGTACCTCATAGTACTTTAAATGTTTTGGAAATAGCAAACTGACTAGGATAGTGAAATTAATTGAGTACTAAGTATACTCTTAATTAATGAAGCTAGCTTGAGCTTGTTTAAGAAAAAATAACTCAGTTTGCTGAGTAATTAATTAAGTTACGGCTTAGAGTAGGAAAAGATGAGTCTATTCTGAGTACTACGTAGTTTAGAAGTATATCTCCTCAGTTGTGCTGAGTTAGCTTTTATTTATTAAAATCTATTTTTCTTTGATGCTTAGAGTATTAAATGACACATGTACTACTATTTCTGTGAGAAATAGAATATTCTTCAGTTGCTTTTCAAGTTAAAAAGTGTTGAAATTAAAGAAGAATTCTAGTTGTCCTCACGAGATAAAAGGTGTCAATACAGAATATCAGGATTCCCTCACTAAAGTCCAAGACAAAAGGAATTTCTGACATGCACCATTTCTTAGTGTCTCCGCTCGACTCTGCCAATGTCAACAATGTCAACCAATCTGAAGACTCCACGTTACAATCTCTTGCGCCTCTCTCAAACCAAATTGCTTGAAGAGAAACGAGATTTTGTCAATGGAATTTTATCCCACCTCAACGTTCAAATTTCTATCTCTAAATGTCCTGGAATCTAGCTCCAACAGGATGATTCGAAAGATATGAAGAGAAGAGAAATTGAAGATTAGTGACCTTGAAAAGTTTGCAACAGCTACTTTGCAAAGCTTCAAGTGTAAGTACAAGACTGAAGCAGACGTTCAAACTTGGTGAATCACTTCGAATTTCTTTTAGAGATGAAACTCTGTGAAATTACTCCCAGCTTCAAGAAATTCCAAACTCAAGCAATTAGCAAACAACAATTCCAAATATGTTTGTAATAGAGAGAAATACTTAGATTTAACATTGTAAGAATTCAACATTTTTATAAGTTGAATTTAGTCCTCAATTTTCTATTCAAATCTGAGTGTCAGTTTAGGAAGGGTACCCAAACTGAGTTGAGTGGTAGTTAGAAAGGAAGGTACTTTCTATAAAAGTGTGTCTACCCATTGTAAAGGTTGCTCTGCCTAAGTAAGGAATGAACACTAGTGGATTAAAGCTCGAAAAAGGTATCTGAGGACTGGAGGTAGGCTCAAGGTCAAACCAGGATAAAATTCAGGTGTTGAAATTCTAACTTTCGCTTTTAGCTTTTACCATGTTCAGCTCATTCATCATTTTATATTTGTTTAGTGGTTTTCTTGAAAAACCAATCCAAAGCTGAGTCAAGTACTCGGCAAGAGATTGTAGATAAACTATACCAGCGAAGCTGAGCAGTTTATAAAGATTTTATATAGCAACTCAGCATGCATACTCAGTAAGCATATAAAAACTTAACTTGGCAAAATAGAATTTTATAAATCCTAAAAAGTAACAAAGATTCACATTCACCCCCCTTTGCTGTTGTTTACAAGCTGTCTAAGGACCAACACATCATTATCAATTCCTTCCTGTTAATTATATCCTTGAGCAAAAAGCCTTTCCTTATTTCTCACAACATTCCCTTCTTCATCAAGCTTGTTTCTGAAGACTCATTTGGTTCCAATGATTGATTTATTCTTTGGTGCAAGACCTATATCCCATACATCATTTTTGGTAAATTGATCCTATTCTTCTTACATGAATATCAACCAACTCTCATCATGTTCAGCATCTTCAATCCTTCTAGGTTCAATGATTCATACAAAAGCTGGATGACTATTCATTCTACTAAGTTATCCTCTGGTGAGTATAGGATTCTGAGTTGCATTAAGAATGAATCTTTCTAGATTATCCTTCTTAGTTCTTATCTCTTTTGGAAGATCATTATGAGCTGGATCTTCTTTTGTTGAAGTTGATAGATCTCCTTGAGTTCCATTTGAATAGTTCAACTCCAAAGGCTCATCGTTTTCTGAAAACTCACCCGATTCTTGTTCAAAGGATTGTCTATGTGAGATATGTTCTCCATCATCCTCTAAGCCACTCCTCTTGCCTACATGGTAAGTTTCATCGAAATTTACATGTACTGATTCTTCAAGAGAAGCTGTTCTCTTAATAAAGACTCTATATGCTTTACTATGTATTGAGTAGCCAAGAAAGATAGCCTCATCAGATTTAGGATCAAATTTTTCTCATTGTTCTTTATTTTTAAGTACAAAGCATTTACTGTTAGACATGATGTATGCCCTAGAGGCAATTAGGTTGATATATCTTTATTAGCTATAATGTATAAACAGTTTCGAATTATTATTAATAATAATTAAGGCATCTTTGTTTCTTATCAATACTTTCAGTTTATTTATGTGTCTCGCTGGTATAATATATGTATAGTATTAAATATGTATATGTGCATTGATGAGACAAAGTCCATGACTACTTCATAGTGTAAGAGTGCAAGGACATAATGGGAGCTATGTGGTGTGAGAATTGTACATACGTGTTACTATGAATAGTCTAAATATTCCTAGTCATGGTTTTATTGAAACTGGACATCAATGGAACGTACAGACTAGCATTTATAGGCTTACTCCTTGGATTAGATCCAAGCAGCCGATCTCACGAGCTGAAGGTGGTACCTTGAGTTAACACATGAATGTATTCAGGTAATACATTAGAGATCGCTATAAGACTAACGCTAATCAAGGAACATTGATTATTGAGCATAAAATTGATAAAGACTTGGAATTCAACTGTGAAGATCCTTTTCTAATTACATTTACAAAGTCTAAATCAAAGAGTGTTCAAAAAGTTGTAAATGAGCAAATCGAAGAGATTTTGATGATTTCGAATTCAACTCAAGTTTCAACAACTTCTAGTAAGACCAACTCAAGAAGTGATGAAGAATTCCAATTTTTGAATCAAGATTGAAGAGGAGTTTGAGACTTGGTCTGATTAGAATTAACTTAACGGAGCTTTGGACACGCATGTGTAAGTCACATGTTAACCCATTAGAATCTTGGTTTATTCTTATTGGATCAATAACTTGATGGTTGAAAATAAATGGGCTGCCTACACATTAAAGTTTTTAGTCAATTAGAATTTTTTTATTATATTCTTATTTAGGAATTTTAGGATAGCTACTGCTATTAGATGAGCTAACACTTAATCCGACCTCAATGAAAAGGATGGTACTTAACCTGATGAAAGGAGTGTATTGTATTGGTTACTACTGTAGAATCAGATCAAGTCACAAGCACATGATGTTCCAAGTATCGAGGGATCATACGCCTTTGCTAGAAAGCCCATTTGATTGTCTAAAGCTATCGAGTTCCATATCGATCTGAAACACTGTGCCTAAAGGTTCCTAGATGGGAAGCCAAGTTTAGGTTAACATCTAGCAGCTCTATTCTTTGGGATCCTATGAGGTCACACACTTTGGGTCTTTATCGAACTAAGTAAAGAACCTATAGACTAGGTCTATGTCGAAAATTCCAGTTGTTGAATTCATTAGAAGAATTATTAATTGGTTAGACCGAATTAATAATTAAAGAGAATAAAGATAAAATAAGGAAAATTACACAAAGTAGAGAAAGGAAATTTTTCCCATTGCGATTGGGCCCTAAACAAGCACAAGTTATTCGAAGTGGGGCCTATGCGGCTGCCCCGCGAGATTGAAAAGCTCATGGGCCCCTAGCACGCGAGACAAGCCCACAAGCACTGCCCATGGTAGCTCTTGTGCGAGCATGCACTAGCTCGGGCCGCAAGTATGGGTTTTGGGCAGCAAGGTAAGCCTGCATGGGCTTACCTTGCAAGTGGCGCACAGGCTAGCCCACGGGTCATTGTGACCCACGCGGCAAACCTGCTAAGGTGGGATGGGAATATTCCCATCCCACCTAGTGTTAGAAGGGTAGTCTAACACTCCCCCTTTTCCCTATATATAGGCTTCCCTCTCATTATTTTCTACACACACATCTAAACTTCAGCTCAACTTTTTTCTCTGAGTTCAACATCTCTCTTCATTCATTATGTGAGATCCTCCATGAGTTTCTCCAAACAAACAAAGAATTCTTTTGAAGGCTCTTTCTAAAGTGAGCCTTCTCAATTTATTTTTATGTTGGTCTTTGAGCAATCTAGCAACTGCTATTTACAAACAAGTTCTTCCTCAATGAGGTTTTGGTCGGTGAAGATCCGTATGGATCAATCATAAAGGCTCTCCTAGTTTGGAAGCTCGTGCTAATGAAGTTCTGCTGAATTGCTCTAAGGGAACACCATCATCAAAAGAGAGAAAGCACGCATTAATTGGTAGTACTTTAAACATAGATGCTAGGTTTATTTTATAAGCTTTATAAACCTAAAAGCATCTATGGAACGTTTTAACCTAGATTATATCAAACATGGCATACTAAGGAGATCCTTAAGTTAATTTTAAGTTTTGAAATTCTGCCTTACAACTTTTGGATTTTCAATTTCTGTCTTGATTAACCAATAGTGGTGTTCACCACTTTTCTACTGATAAGTTTAATAGTTTGTTCACAAGATTCGGCTATATATCAACAGTGCCAAAAACTTGTTCATGAAAAATATAGGTGTTGTCAGTACCTCTTATCAAATAGAAAAATGATGATAACTGCAAGTATACAATTGCGATGTAGTTTTAAAAGATATCAATCCCATAAGGAAGGACTAATTCTAAAGAACGACAAGGAAGATAAAATAAAGAAAATAAAATATAATAAAGTAAATGTTGGGAAAGAAGGATTAGAATGAAAAATGAGTAAATATAGGTATGAAAGATTAGAAAACTTAAATATATAGATTTTCCCTACGAAATAAGGATAGCAGAGAAAGCATGTAAGTTCAACAAAGATGTTATGATTCACTAAACTAATCTAACAAATTCGGTTCTAAATACCCAGATGTTCAATTATTCACCATAGAGCAACACATGAAATGACTTTTTTAAACCTAGCGTAAACAAATTAAGACAATTATATAAACCTGGACAATGTCAATACTATGCTTAGTACAGGTCGCTCTCACATAACCATATTTAGCAAGTTACCATTCTAAAAATGTTGGTTCACTAAATAGTGTTATATCACAGATCCAATGATTATACACAATATCGTTAACCCCAAAACTACTCTTAAAATTAACTCCAACGCATATAATTTGATTAACATAAAAGACTTAACACGAAATATGCATTATGACATAGACATATCATAAACTTTGAAATAGAAAGTATAAGTAGAAAGCAAAGTAAAGTTGTAAGGTATGCAAGTGAAAGCTAAAGTTGATCAAACCGTATCCACTCTTTAATGGGAGTCATCAATTCCCGCAATTCCTATGTCTGCTTTGAATTCGGTCTCAACAAGTACAGAACCTCCGCTAGGATGCTGTTCTTTATGAATATCGAATAAACGAATGTTGAAGAATGAAAACTTTTATTGATAAGTGATTTGCAATTACACTTATACAACAATCACTCCAATATGTAGAGAAATCTAGTAATCGAAATAAGGATTCGAATCACTTATACATCTTCTCGCTAACACTTATGAACGTAACGAAAACTTGATAATTTTTCTCTTTATCTACACACAACACCACTCAATATCACGCACTCAATACACACCCTGGTGCCCTGGTGAGTTTGGAGCCCTATTTATAGAGTTTAAAGGGTTGCGTCTATCCATACGAATAGTTATGTCCATTGGCTAAAGATTTCATAATTTCATTGTGATTGGTTGAGAAGCTTTAATCTTATCCACAATGGATAGGAACATTTTCATGATTGGTTGACTTTCAAAAGGTGTCTTTTCATTTGGTAGTTGATAGCAGTTGATCGTTCTTATTTGGTGGTTGGTAGTTAAGAAGATTTGACCAAAAAACCATCCAGGTCGCTACCGCAATATACATATCACGATCGTGAGTACTTGTTCGGCAATTTTCTGTTCTGAAGAATACTAAGTAGTGACCGTGAGTGGTTGTCATGACCGTGAAATGTGTCTTTCTTCAGAATTCTCCTTGTAAATTTACCAATCTTTGACAGCTTCAATCCTAAGCCAAATCTTTAAGTTCTATGCATCTTTTCGCACCTTTTCACTTGTTTTACATATAATTCCACTTTAGTTCATTTACTCCCATACCTAGTATATGCATTTGCACCAAAAACAACTACATACCAAGTGAAATCTTTTATATGAATTATAAAAATGATTTAAACTATAGAGTTTAGTATATAATATTAATATGCTAATAAGTGTAATTATACACTTATTAAGTCGAATGTAATCTTCATGCCTTTATCACAAAGCTAGGCTATGCTAAGCAAGTTGAACTTTAGTCCTTTGACCAGAGATACCTTTTCAATTTAAGGAGAAACACCGACGTTGCTACATCCAACAATCTTCCCTTTTTGGTTGTCTTTGAAGTTGACACTCCCATTTGTTTTATACTTAAGTGAGATGAACTGGCTTTCATCTCCCGCCATATGTCTAGAACATCCGCTATCCAAATACCACATTCTATTATCATTAGTGGATCTTAGGTTCACCTGCAAAATATTTTCATTTTCTTAGGTACCATGCTTTCGAGCTGGGTCCTCCCTTGTTAATAGTGCTTAAATTAGTACAATCATACTCATCATAATAACTGTTTTATGCCTACACAAATTTGTACCATGTCCAACTTTACCATAAAATCCACACACCATTTTTGCTTTGGGTTGTCTCACTTTCTTCTTTGTAGAGGAATTCTTCCTCTTAGAATTGTGAGTTTGGTTACTCGAAGATGGACTGTTGGCTAGAGGAGGAACCTGTTCCTTCTTTAAAGTTGTTATCTCAGTAGTCAACTCATCTAATTAATTTGTGAGCTTGTTGTTTTAACATTCATGATATTCAGCTTTTTCTTGATGAAAGCAAATATCAAGAGATAAGGAAGCAATTGTGACTTCCTAATTTTCACTTCTCCTCACTAGCTCTTTGATGTTTTTACTAAACTTATTAGTCATATTCACACATCAAAGAGTACCTGGGAAAACTGTTCTATTGAAAAAGGGATTTTAAGATGTACCTTAGTTTGTAGATTTTCCACTTTGTTTCGCTTAGCTTTAGAGTCAGCAATGCATGAATTGCTCTTAGAAGTAGATGCTGAGCTCTCGCCCCTTTCATTCTCAATCGCCATAATATAGAGGTTGGCAGAATCGGTAGCTTTTTCTTTTGATGATGAAGATTCCTCAGAAGCAAGTGCCTCATTTTTCTTTCCAAACCTCTTCTTGAATCTTTCCTTTTTGGATTTAGGATAGGATGACTGAATATGACCCTTCTCGCTACAGCCAAAACATTTAATATACTTGCTGTGTTCCTTCTTGGGTCCTTCCTAAGCTCCACACTAGTGCTGAGTTAGTTTGGTTTTGCTAGGAAATATCTTCTTGCTAAATTTCGCATCCTTCTTCATGAAGCACTTGAATCGCCTTATCAGAAGAGCCATCTACTCATCTGAATCACTGCCGGTTGATTCATCAGATGAGTCAGCTGTCAACATAATAGCTCTGCCCTCTTTCTCCTTGCCTTTACCCCTTTTGGAGTCATCGGTATATTTACTCAGGGATATCTCTTAAGCTAGAAAGGTGTCTATCAGCTCATCATAGCTATAGGTCTTAAGGTCGTGAGCTTCTTCAATGACGCCTTCTTGGAATCCCACTCGATAGTGAGAATTCTAAGAATCTTCTTCACCATCTCCTCTTTGACGAATTTGTTGCCCAATCTCATCAGTTCATTAATAATATTAATGAACCTAGTATTCTTGGATTGAATACAATCACTGGCGCCATCTGGAACAACTCATACTCTCGGAACAGGAGGTTGATCTTACACTCCTTGACCTTATCAGTCCCCTCGTAGGTGATCTCCAACTTACTCCAGATTTCTTGTGCTATCTCACAACACGAGACCCTGTTAAACTTTGTAACATCTAGCGCACAATGTAAGAAATTGATTGCTATCACATTCTCTTTGTGAAGCCTTAGGTCAGCATTATCGTAATCCTCTAGATCAATTGGAACACTTACCTTGTCCTACACAATAGTGGGAATATGGGGCCTAACTCTATTGCTAGCCATGGTTGCATACTTTGGGATTTTATTAAATTTTTAATGCGATTTTTCCAAAAAATGTAATGTTGTCCATCAAAGAGTGGAGGACTGGTCACAAACATTCCTTCTTGAAGGAGTGTTATCTGTCCTAAACCGGAACTGAAGTTATTGTAAGCTATTTGGATCTTTAACTCTTAGACAGTGAGTCTAGAAGCTGAGCACTTACTTTGATATGACTTGTTGGTTTGCATTAGCTTAAATAACTAAGTAGAGGGGGGTGAATGCAGTTACTTGGTTTTTATTAAAATTTATAAAAATTCTTTCCAAGTTTAGTTTTCAGATGCGTGCTGAGTAACTTGTGCTGTAAGCAGCTGTAAAAACTATAAACCACTCAACTTCGCTGAACTAGTTTATCTTTAATCTATGCTAAGTACTTTACTCAGCTTGGATTAGATTTTCAAGAAATACTTATAAACAGAGAGATGATGAATGAGCAAAGACATTATAAAGACAACGATAAAGTATAAGAAAGTTAACACCTGAGATTTTATCCTAGTTCAGCCCTGAGCCTACCTTTAGTACCCATATTCCTTTTCGACCTTTAATCCTATAGTGTTTCTTTCCTTCTTTAGGAGGAGAAGCCTTTACAAAGGGTAGACGAGATAACAGAAAGAACCTTTTTTTCTAACTACCACTCAACTACAATTTAGGTATCCTTCCTAAACTGCCACTCAGATTCGAATTGAAAGATTGGGAACTAAGGATTTCAACTCATAAAAATTGTTGAATCCTTTTACAATGTTAAATCTAATATGATGTCTTTTAACTACAAATTGATAGTTAGATGAGCATTTTCCTTAGCATGCTTGAACTTGGAATTTCTGAATGCTGGGAATTATTTAAGAGTATATCAGCTCTTAATAAATTCGAGGTGATTCACCATGTTTGAACGCCTGCTTCCATCTTCTATTTATACTTGAAGAAGTTGGAAGTAGTCATTGCAAACTTTCATCCTAACTTGATCTTCAATTTCTCTTCTCTTTATAGCTTTTGAATTTGTCCATTTGAAACAAATTCTAGAATGTTTAGACTCGGAGAATATGAACGTTGAAGTGAGAGATTAATCCATTAATCCAGATGTGTCAAAAACTTGTTTATTGAAGCAATTCCGTTCTGATAGAGAGGCGCACGAGATGCAACATGAAGGCTTATGATTTGTCTGAAATATGATATTTCAGAGTTGCTTGAAGACACTCAGAAATGACTCATGTCAGAGGATACCTTTTGTGTTGGACGCTAGTGAGGAATCTCCAACATTTCATACTGATTGGATCTGAGGACCACTTGGACATCTTCTTTAATTTCAGCACTTTTTACTTGGAAAGCATCAAAGGAATATTCAGTCTCTCATAGACAGAGTTAAAAGCATGTGTGTCATTTTATCTCTAAGTGTCAAAGTAACTCAGCTTTTAATTTATAAAAGCTAATCAACTACACTTAGTCTATATCATACTCACTCATCTTTTCTTACGCTAAGCCATGACTTAATTAAAACTTAGTAAACTGAGTTGTTTTTCCTTAAACAAACTCAAGTAAACTTGTTTAATTAAGAGTCTACTTAGTACTTAATTAATTTCACTATCCTAAATAGTTTGTTATTTCCAAAACATTTTAAATATTATGAGGTACTATTACCTTAGGTTTAACAGTAACCAATACAATACACTCCTTCCATCATGTTAACTATCATCTGATTTATTAAACTCAGATAAAGTGTTAGCTCATTTAATAGCTGTAGCTATCGTGAAGTTAGACTTGTTCACAAAGAATACCACTCGCCTTATATAATGTTTTTCACTAAGAACTCGTTCTATCTATCACATACTCTTATCAGAGGTTTAAGAGCATGCCACTTCAACAAGAGGCCCTAAGGTATAACTCCACTTATATTACTATATCAGGATTGATGGATACCATGATGACTACTCATCTTACCAAGGAGCAGTTATCGCTATACCTAAAATCACGTGTATTAACCTAGCAACAAGTAATTCTTAGGGATGATCCAAAGCATAACAAATTATGTACAACACAACTAGTATCTCAGTTCTACGGATACTTATATTGCTACTGCAATAAGACATGACACCAACACATGGATATAACTATTTCCAAGTGCTGTTTTATAACTGTTGTGAGAGGATGATGTTTCAAACGTACGCGGTCATCGTGAGGCGTCGAATTTGTGAAATGGCACATGGGAGTTTTTATGAAGAAAGAAAAAAAGGAAATAAAGTTTTGGAATGACTCAAGGCCTAAACCTCTAGCCTACATTACAAAGTTGCCACCCAAATCAACTCTCCAAGAAAATTCAGTATAGCCTAGATCTTTTAAGCCTAAACTACACCGTAGTGCAGAGATTCGGGTCTGGATGAGTTACCTACTTTGTCATTATTTGAGTTATGATTACATACAAGTCACCACCTTTAAGATATTTTGATTTTATACTAGTCACATTCGATTATGTATTTTAATCATCACGTATATGTGGAAAGAGATAAATAAGTAAAGAAAAGCAATAAATAAAATAAATACAAGGCTTCTAACATAAGGGGTAGGATAAATAATAATACAAATCATGAGGTAATATACAAATGATCCTAAATACAAATGATATATGAATGCTTTTTTATTTACGATTGTGATACCCGAAGGAAAATAAAATCCTAACATACATCTAACCTAAATCTTCCTGCATCCACAAGGTTAGCATGAGGTATATCACAACATCATGGCATAGTTAGTTAACCAAACAAGACACAATTAGTAGCATAAGTTAGATTAGGGTCAATTACGTGTTTATGGCTTTAAAAGTGGGGAATTCGGGTTCAACACACGCTTGTATTTGAAAATGATTGATTTTAGACTCGATTTATTATCAAATTTTATTGCTTTGGATTGAAAATGATATAAATGTGGTTGATTATAAGGGGAAAAAGGATTTCTCTTCATGTGGGACCTAAAACAACAGAATATAAACGAAAACTAAGGCAGAAACAATAAAACAGGGGGGTTCCGGCCGGTAATGGACCAATACCTACCTAATTGATCGAGACCAGACGAGATCAACCCCTATAGAGGTCAGTATCAACCAGTCAAGCAAGTACCAGTCTGGTACTCTAAATCGGTCGGTGCTGGTTCAGGAAGACCAAATAGGTACAGGTCTGGCGGGCCGGGACCGGCCCTTCATAGGGACCGGTACTAACCTGTAAGGTCGGTACTGCCCCTAGGATAGCTGGTACCTATCCAGTACCGGTATAACTAGATAGGTACCAGTCTTTTACCCAGAATAAAACTGAAAAAGAACCCAAAAAAGCAAAAGACGCACAAAAATCACACCAAGAGTCTCTAAAAGCTCAGAATCTTAACCCTTCGACATGAATCCGTGACTTTTGGAGCACAAAATGTCAAAAAAGAGATCAATAAAGCCTGTTGCTTGATTTTTGGTAGAAAAAGTGATGAAAAGTGGATATTAGTGAGGGAAAAGGAAATCTGGGAGCTAGATATTCAGTTTCTAACTCTGAAAAACCCGAACAGAAAGGGGATTTTTTGAAGAAAATTATCGAAAAAATGCAAGTGGAGATTTCTCTTAGTTTTTCTCTAAACATCCCAAAAGTTTTTCTCTCTAGCTTCTCTCTATAATTTTTCCAAAAAGGTAAGAAAGGCTAATATTCACCAACCCCAAAAACCCTAATTTTTATGCTTTTATAGAAGTAGGTAAAAAAATGTAAATACGTGTAGGTTAAAGAGTACTTTTTAGAAAGGGTAAAAAAGTTGAGGGAAAAAAGGGTAAAACATAAAATTGGAGTGGCTTGCAAGCCAGCCAGAACCAGCCTTGCCACGTGGGTGAGGCTGGTACTAGTTCGACCTAGCAATCGCCAGGTCGAGACCGATATACCCTAACGGACCGATACTAGTATGCTAAGCGGACTAGAACCGTACCAGCCTGATCTGAGCTAGTTTGACTGGGATAAACAGGATACGACTAGTTTTGGACATTTGGGTTTGTTTTTGTTTTTGGTTTTTCAGACCGTTTTGGGATAGTTTGAATGGTTTTGAAGTACAAAAGGCCTAGAGATCTCCTCCAAACATCTCATAACCATAAAGAAAATCACTAGAACAAGAGAGATAAGTGAAAATATTTTTCATCATCACTTCGCGAGAGGGACAAAGAATCTCGTACTCATAGCAGTCTCTAATGTATCTCTCTAAGTACTTCCATTCTTTTACTCAAGGTACCACCTTCAACTCCTAAGATCAACTACTAGGATCTGATCCAAGGAGTAAGCCTACGAATGCTAGTTTGTTCACTTCATTGATGTCCAATCTCAATGAAATTATGACTAGGGACAATCTGACTTTCCATAATTACACATGTGAGTAGTTCTCAACCCATATAGCTCCCACTATGTCCTTGCACTATCACGCTATGGAAAATTCATGGAATTTGTAAATATATATTAAGGATCACATATATAATCATACATATGATACCAGCAACAAAATAATACATTCATTGATATAAAACAAAGATGCCTTTAATGAATCATAAAAAACTGAAAAAGGTTAATAAAGACGTATCACCCTAATTACCTCTAGGGCATGCATCATGTCTTATAGTTGCCCCACTCTAGATGCCTAAATCAATGCTAGGAGGAGGAAGAGGTTGTTGAAAATCTTGAAATGCCCTATCTTAACTCTCAGACACAAAAGTAAATGGAGGAAGAAGAAGGTGACATTAAAGAGTTAAAGGAAATAAATGAGCTTGAACTAAAAAAATTAGGTTGTCACCCACCCATTTCATTATTTGACTATCTAGTAGTTGTAACAAATGATTTCATCTTTCAATTTTATTATTTTCTCCAAAATCTTAATATTGTAAATTCTACTTTTAATTGATTTTGTCTAAACTTTTCACATTCCATACTTTTTCTTAATAAGTTTCTATCCAAATTATTGTTTTGGCATCACCACTGGCTAAACTCAATGATTACTTACAAATAACCTTTACCCTTCAAACTAAGATAAAGATTTCACGAATTGAAGAGCGTCAGCAAAAATCGAAATTTAGTTAGGTAGCATTCTTGCCTTTGAGCAAGTGAAGTTTCCTCCTTCATTCCACATCACAAGTCCATAACAAAAACGAGTTCCCATCTAGGATAGTTGCATAGTCTCGCATTTGAGATATGAGACATAGAGGAGGTTCTCGTTGTTTTTCATAGGTTTGCATTATCCATGTGATGAGATGAATGTGACAAATGTTTTTTATTGTCCTTTTGAACGCCATGAGTGGGGTCTACTTTTGATCTCTCGACCTTCATTTACTAGGAAGAGTCATTAAATTCACTTTATGAGCATTCAAAAAACCTTTAGGAATCATAACCCCATAAACATCAACACATGCATATCCTGATTCATCTTGATTAAAATTCAGTGTGGGAACGTTTAAAAGAGTGACTCGTTCAATTACCACCGAGTGCCATCTCAGCCATTCAAGAAGATATTATGTGCTCTGTCACAAGTAAGGGGTCAGTTTCAAGCTTCAATTAGTTAATCAATATCTCATAGCCAAATACCATGGTTAATTCTATCGAGGGTGAACAACAACATAATTTGATAGATTCTAATCAAGGGGGAGATCCTCAGTCCAGAAATGGGATAGACTCTGATGCAGCTTTGACTAGAATGATTACTATCTATAATCCCATGCTACCCTCCAATTATCTATGAGGGTAATATTAGCCGAGGAGAGGAATTCTGACATGATCTCTAAATCCAAGCTCCCTCCCACTAATGGAGTTCATCCCACTACTAATCAAGGGCTTCTTCCTTCTCTACAAGCCAATCGGGATTCTTTCTTGAACTAAGGAAATCAGTATCATCTAACTATCAGGTTAGGGTAATTTGATAATCTTCTTCAGGGTCAGGGTTCAGGGTTCAGGCTAGAAGAGCCGTTTGATTGAGAATTCTATCAATGTCTTCCAATATAGTGTTCCTGGGCAAGCCACACCCAATTCTTTTATGGAAGGGGATTCTGGAACTTCTATTCATCTTGTGAATGTCAATACTTTCATTTATTCTTTGCCTGCTTATTTTAGCTCAAGGTTCCAACCGCTAATTCTTACAATCAATGAGCCATCTTTGTAAGGGTTTACAACTAAGCCCTTATCTTTACCCATAAGGGGTGCTTGACTTAAAGAATTCCTACATCGAGCTAACTATTTTTGGGAATTAATTTCAAAATGTGTAACAATTCTTAGTTTCACGAAGGGGCATGACTCATGTTCAACTTCCTACTTTTTAGCCAGCCACAATTGAGACTCACAATTCAAATGTGTATGCTCTAGGGGTCATGGAATTGTTTCCTCACGGACTCTCCCTTGATTTTTCAAATTTATGGCAGCAATTCTAAGCCTCTCAAGCTAGTCTTCTTCAATATTATCCTCAACTAACAAGCTCTACCCTAGATGAAGATTGGGTCCTGGACAATTTCATAATGCTAGAACTGGTGTGTTATAAGGGAGTGAGCGATCCTCGTTCACATATCAAAAACTACCATATGGTAATGAGAGTTAGAAAGTTGAGCGATAAAATTCTTACGCAAATGTTCATTACAACATTGGATGTTCCACCTAAAAATTTGTTCAATAACCTCCTCGATGATATAGCGAATGATTGGCCACATCTATTTGGGGCATTTATCGAGCAATATGGATTCAATAGCCAAATAAAGATGACCATATAGAATCTTGAGATCTGAAGCAAAGGCCTAGAGAAACTTTCAAGGCCTACTATGCGAGATGGATGGCCATGCAGGTCTTGCTCAAGGATAGGCTCAATCTTTCCGAGATGATAGTAATTCTGCATGATGGTGCGTTTCCCTTTACAAAATGTAAATGGGTGCTGACGAATTCTAATTACAATGAAGTCCATGTTGAAAAACTAAAAAAAATTCATGGGCTAGAGCATATGACTGGAGTAAGTTAGTAAAAAGACTTGGCATAGAAATTCAAATGATGTATCTACCCCTTCTTTCACCCCTATGAAACCCAAGTAGTCTAGCTTGCAAGCTACAATCCAAGTCATGCAGCCTCTTAGGGTTTTTATGGTGCAACCTATCATGGACATTTATAATGGCATCTCTCTCAATGTGTTGAATTTAACAAAGTTGTTTACCCAGCTCTAGGATCTAAAGTTTCTTGATAATCTCAAACCCTTTTCACCTCCAAAGCCAAGTGAGTGCAGTACTTTTTGCACATATAATGTGGCTCAGGGATACCATACCTAGAACTGTGAGGCTATTCTACAAAACATTCAGAAGTTGGTAGATTAATAATTCCAAATAGCTTGGAATTATTATTATCATAATCATATCCATTGCATAAGACCTAGACTAAGGCAAGACTAGTTACAGAGAAGCCAAGTTTAAGTTCAGCACCTCAACATGCTGTTCAACTATAGGGTTATACAGAGAAGCTTACTCGACTAGGTTTTATGATAGATCATGAATAATGTGTGGATCTGATTCTTTCTTCATTGATTGATATTTATTCACAATTTGTGACTAATTATTATATGAACAAGATTGATGCCACACTACCCGAGTTGAGAATAGTATAACCTAAGATTTGAAAGGATCCAAATGCTTTACTTCTCATTGAGAAAATTAAAACTTCCAAGGGTGGGCCCTATTTTGGAATGGGGCTGAGTGGCAAGAAGAAAATTGGTAAGAAGAAGAAAAGTAAGAAAGGAACTGCAAATGTCTTCTTCCAATGTGACAAGGCAAGCACCTAGAAAAAGGATTGCTAGGTTCATATTTTTGAATAAATGAAGAAGAAGCCAAGTGAGGCATCTGCTTTATGTATGTTCATGATAAAGAGTGTCTCTACAGTTCCTTGTTAGTCTACATGGGTGTTGGATACTGGTTGTGGTACTCATATTTGTACTTCTGTACAGGGGTTGAGGAACTATAGGAGGTTTGTAAAGAGGGAAATGGACCAGAGAGTTGGAAATGGAGCATGGGTTGTTGTAACAGATGTGGGGGTATGTAGCCATTGTTTGCCTAGTAACCTTGTTTTTGTTTTGAACAATTACTATTATATTTCTCCTGTCACTAAGAATATTATTTATGTTGCGCATTTATCAACAAATGGATTTGAGATTTTATTTTCTAATAATAATTGTCAAATTTGATGCAATAATGTTCTTTATACTTGTGGAATATTTGTGGATGACATTTATGTTCTAGATAGTAAAACTGAAATTCGAAATAAGAACATCGTTAAGAAATCAAAGATAGATAATGAGAAATCTTCATACTTATGGCATTATCGTCTAGGCCATATAAATGAGACTCGCTTAACTATGTTACACAAATATGGTGACTTGGGCCCAATGGAATGGGAATCCTTTGACATGTGCGAACCTTATTTAAAGGGTAAGATGACTAAGAAACCTTTCAAAGGAAAGGGTCAGCGTACCATAAGTACTTTGAATATAATAGATTCTGATGTATGTGGTCCAATGCGTGTTAAGACACATGGAGGTTTCGTCTACTACATAACCTTTATCGATGACTACTCACGATATGGTTATTCACACCTAATGAGGCACAAGTTTGAAAGTTTTCAGAAATTCAAGGAGTTCAAAATTGAATTAGAGAAACAGCAGGGGAAAAGTATCAAGACCCTTCGATCTGATCGAGGCGGTGAAAACTTAAGCTAAGAGTTTCAAGATCATCTAAGGGATAATGGTAATTTATCCCAATGGACACCTCCTAAAACACCCCAACATAATGGAGTGTCGAAAAGGAGAAATCAAACCCTAATCAATATGGTTCAATCCATGATGAGCCAAGCAGAACTCAACAAATCTTTTTGGGGTTATGCACTTGAGAGCTCAGTTTATATTCTAAATAGAGTGCCCTTGAAATTAGTTGATTAAGCTCTATGCAAAATGTGGTATGGTAAAAAACCAACTCTTTCTCACCTGAGAGTTTAGGGATGTCCTGGTTATGTAAAGAGGACAAGTTCATATAAGCTAGGTGCTATGTCTGACGGGTGTGTGTTTGTATGTTACCCTTAGGAGACTATA
>CATIWQ010569980.1:0-11928 GCA_949673415.1 Euphorbia schlechtendalii
TTTATGTAAAATTGTTATAAAGTTTTATTCAAAATTATTTTCTTTAAATATGATGCATCTTATCAATTTAAATATATTAGAGGTTTCTATTATCAAGGTTTGTGGATGCTACAGGTTGTGATTTATAAAGTTGTTGGAAGATTCAAATTTATATTGATGTTGCGATTAGTAGGAGTCCAAATGAGCCGAACCGAAACAAAACAGGCATGAGCCCAACTCAGCTCTTGAATGAAAAATTTCAGGATCGAAGCTTGTCAAGCTTAGAATTTTAACTCCACTAGTTTCTTTTATCGCTATAATTTACATCTTGAAACTAAGAAATGTTTTTGAGAATGAACTATTTAGGTGAATATCAACTCAGTTTCATCTTACTGCAAGAAAATGGTACAAGGTCGTTCGAATTTTTTGTTAAAAATTTGTGCACTTACATTTAAATATAAAACGTTTTGATGTATTATAATCAATAAGCAAGTTAGCAAATGTACTGACACTCATGATAACAAAATACAATATATAAAAAAAATTTATGTGGCATTTAGTTCATCTTTTTCATCTAAAAAATATATAATCTACTTATTTAAGTGAAATAATAATATGCATATATAATGAAATATGCTAAATGGACAAATGAAGAAAAATGGTAATTTTATCATACTATTAATTATTTAGATGGAAAAGTGAAGTATATTAACAAAAGGATATATTAGTTAGATGAAAGCCAAAATCATGGAGGTGATAATTGTATTGACAAAATGTAGAGATATAGTAATGTATTAGTGAAAATTTTAAGAAAGTTATAGTTATTTACCCTAAAATTTATTGCGTTCTTCTACGTTAAATTTTACTGATCACCATCACAAATGCACCTTTATCAAGTTATCCTGCTTAAATTTCTTTAGTATAATATTTGAGGTCCTTACAATTTTCGAGGTGTTATGTTGTTAACTTTTGACATTTCCAATAAAATGACTTCAAAAGCAAAGTATCTTTGGCATTTTGTTTCAAATGTTATCATCAACATTAACAATACTGGTTTATTAAGGTAAGGCTTTTCAAAAACTTGTGTTTAAAGATCTTATTTTTTAAGAAGGTCTCAACCTAGTGATTGAAAATGAAGTTGTGATCCTAGAGGTCACAAGTTCGAGTCCAAATTCAAGTGGGATAAGGTAGAGATTTTTCTTTGTTATTATTAATTGCAATTCGTAAATTTTTTTCTAAAATAAATTCTTTTTTAGTAAATTCAAAATTTTAGGAAAAAAGTAAATTGAATTCCTTGTAAAAATATTTTTCTAAAAAAATCTCAATTCAATTTACTGTATATGTAATTTACATTAATTGAAAAAAAAACAGGTAACGATACTAGAGAAATTTCGAACCGGACGATTGGATAAAAATTCCATCAATATATGTTGTGTTCTGTCTGGATTTAAAAGTTCAAGGAATGGATAGGAAGTCTTTTTTTTTTTTTTAACAACCTAATATTTACTTTAGTACATCCATTTTGTTTTATTTATCTATCATTTTAGTTTGCTAATTACAGGTATTATGCATAACTTTGTCGAGGATAGATGAATTCTTTCCATTCTTGACATCAAGGCTAGACCTCCTAGAGCGAAACATAGTCAGCGCTATTTGGTGCCCGCCGTTACCAATTTGGACAAAGGTGAACACAGATAGATCTTTTTTGGACAACATGGCTGGTGGGGTGGGATTTTTCAAAATTGTAGAGGGTTTGATAAAGGATCGTTTGCCATCCCCTTTGATGTGGACTCCGCTTTCATCTCGGAGATCATGGCAGCAAATTCATGCCGTTAAGATAGCTTCAGACATAGGCTGGTTTCCTTTATGGTTGGAATATGATTCAAATTTAGTGGTGAATTCATTGACTACAAGGAGTCTTGACGTCCCATGGGTAATTCGTCAAGAACGGATAGATTGTTTGTAATTGATTAATGGTAAACAAATGATGGTCTTTCATATCTTTCATGAGGGGAATGTAATAGTGGATGGCTTCGCGAGCTATGGCCGTGTCTACTCTACTTTCAAGTGGTGACAATCTATTCCCCCTATTTTTCTTTTTTTTTTGAATAAGATTAGGGACAGGAAGAAAGAAGCGAGGGTGACATTAGTCCCTCAATGAGAACGCCGCTTACAGCACACACCCGAAGGCAGGCCAAGGAATTCCCATCATGGGGGGACCTGCCCTTCCCCACTCCGAACAACCCCCCTAAATAAAATTTATTAATTGAAAGTAAAAAAGTTGATACAATGAAAAGAAGAAAAAGTAAGCTGAAAAACTAAAAGGCGAAGCTATCTAAAACGATAATTACAAAAACCATTAAGATCATGAAATAACAATCCACGGCAGAAATAATAATCTGTTCCCCCTATTATTTTGATCTATGTTCTAGGGAGCATTTTCGATTCAGCTAGTTTGATCTCTTTCTTTTTAGGGTTTTCTTTTTTACTTCCTTGCATGTTTTTCTTTTCTCAATAATATTTGAGCGCGGTGTTCTCATCGGCTTGGTTGCCATCCACGGAAGATAACTACCAACCTCCGTTTAAAAAAAAAATTTTGTCATTTTAGATTTTAATTATTAAAGTGATGAGGTAATATGCATATATCATAAAAATAAGTTTTTTATGAGAATAAGAATAAAAATAAGTTACATGAACAAAGAATAGAGATATGGACAATTTGTCAAAACAAATTTGACACATAATTAAGTTAAATGGATGGAAAAGTGTTAAAAGTTAATATAAGGAGGCTACGTCACATAAGCTGAATTTAAAGACTAATGTCGCTGATATCGCAAATTAATACAACACTGATAACACTTACAACATGATATCGTCATAATCTTTTTGTGATATATACAATATGATTTAGATCTTTGATCGGTTCAGAAGGAGACAAATTTGAAAGCGAAGTCTAACCCTAAAACAACTATCTTGCAAAATAATCTCATTTCATCAAACAACAAAGATATGTTCAGGTGTTCCGCAGTTGTAGCAGATCAATCAGAAAGATTAGTCAATTTTGAAGACGATGATAAGGAGATGATGTTTGACTATGATCAATCAGACAGATCATTTCTTTTTTTGAAAAACTCCCGGAGAGATGATGTGTCTCCCCGAAAGCTAAAAGGCTGAGATGGGAGAAAATTTCGGGGTAAATTCCTCAACTAGGTTGGTTTCTTTGCTTGCCTACAAAACTCTCGCTTCTCTTTTATTAAAATAATAGTTCCATTCTCAAGGTGAGAACGGAATACAATGGAGTCTAATTACAAAGCAAAGACCTCGAGTTAACAAAGATATCCGAAGTTGAAAAAGAAAGCGGTTGATTACTACAATGAAAAATAAACCAACATAAATAAAGACTCTTGGTAAAGATGTCCTTCGAGCCCGCGGCACCCTCGGACACAATTTTGTTACGCCGTTTCCAAATGAGCCAAGATACGATAAACCATAAAGAGGTTCCAAAGTTACAGTACAATCCCGGTCGACAACAACAACGCCACACTTCCAGAAAATCTGAGCTAGTGCCTGGTAATGGGAATTGGAAACCGAACCATCTCATAAATTCGTGCCAAATACTGGAGCTGCTTGGCAATGAAGAAGAACATGATCTTGTGTTTCTGCTTCGTTACAAAAAGGGCATGATTCATCAAGGATAGCATTGCAGCCGCGCAATACAAGAAAATGCCTCGTTGCAAGCCGACCATGGAAGACTAGCCAACCAAAAAAGTTTATTCTCGGTAGTAAAAGGGACTTCTAAACAATGGTGAAGTCAATCAAAGGCTCGGGCCAACCTGGATTGGCATAATAGCTGCTGCAAAATGATCCGCCGGAGTAGATTCGACGCTCTCCGATTTCCCAAGTGAAGGCGTCTAGTCTGTTGAAAAAAGAGAGCTGCTACCCCAGAAAAAGAACACTGCTAGGCGCTGTTTGTGGCTGGAAAATCGATAGATTTGTTGTTAAAATCCAACCCTTGAGTTGCTCACATCTCTCCTGGATCGAAACACTCAATGATCGATTCCAAAAGGGGAGCGAATAAGATGATGAAGAGAACAAGAAACTGCAGCCAAATACAACCATGCTTTTCTTCATATTACACAAGATGAGTAGATCCGGAAAAAGCAACCCCAATGTTTGATTTGATGTCCAATTGTCATGCCAAAGCGAAGCACGAAGCCCGTTACCAATGTTGACTCGGATATTGGAGAAAAAGTGCCGATGAAATAATTCATTACGTGAACAACAAAACATGATATTTCTCCAAGTATGCGAAAGTTTATGTGTTTCGGTATTGAGTAGATCATTCCAAGATGTGAAGACGTACGATGACACACAAACCGAATACCATAGTGAATCTCGGTTTTCCTCCCTAAGTTTCCATAACCACTTACAATGTAGGCTGAAATTTGTTAAGAAGTGATCACAGATATTTAAACCTCCAAGGTGCTTCGGTAGAGAGACGGTAGCCCAACTTACTTTGCAAATCCCACTAACATTTGAATCACCTAGCCATAAAAAGTTTCTTATCAATCTCGTTAAGGTAGCGTTGACAGCAGATGGAAGCTTAAGTGAGGAAAGAAAGTATATTGGGATCGAAGCGAGAACCGATTTAATAAAGACAATGACCTGCGTAGGAAAGACAACGACCTTTCCAATTTGACAATCGATTTTTGAATTTCATGATCAATGGGTCCCAACAAACCGACGAAATGTGATTGAGATAAAGCAGAGCACCAATATATGTGATTAGGAATTTTCCAACATGATAACCCAAAATTGCTGTCCAAGATTCCTTTAATTCCTCAGAGTAGTTAATTCCCAATAATGAACATTTGTGGTAATTCAATTTCAGCCCCAAAATCCATTCAAAACATTTTAGAATTCGCATGAACGGAGTAATTAAATTCAAATCGGTCGGCAGAAAGCAAAGCGTATCATCTGCAAATTGAAGCAGAGAAATGTTATTCTATGAAGGGCTAACCTGAATCCTGGGAGCATTCTCACCTCAAAAATTGCATCGTGCAGTTGCTTGAGTCCCTCTACTACCAAATTGAAGATAAATGGTGATAGCGGATGGCCTTGTTTGACCCCCTTATGCAGATTAATTGATCCGCTTGGCTGGCCATTGATTAGAATCGACGTGCTTGAGCATTTTCTACAATTCGATAACCAGGAGATCCATATTCTGTCAAATCCCATTCTTGTTTGGACTGAGTTGATAAAATTCTAGGAGACACAATCGAAAACTTCATGGAAATCAAGCTTAATTAAAATGCACGAACGGCGTGATCGGTGAATTTTGTTAACAATTTTCGATGCTAGAAAGGAACAGTCATGGATGTTCCGACCCTTGATAAATGCGAATTATTTTTCAGACACCACGGAAGGTAGGATTGGTTGTAGACACGAGGTTAAAATATTGGCTACAATTTTGTAGACGCCATGAATTAATAGTTGGCCTAAAATTGGATAAGGAAGCTGCACCTGGGACTTTCGGAATCAAAGCCGTGAGTGATTTTTTGATGGTAGATGGCAGCCTTCCCGTCATATGGAATTCATGTAGTAGGTTCATGATTTTGGGTTTTAGATCCTCCTAGAAACGCTTATAGAAGAAAAAATTGAAGCCATCGGGTCCCAACAATTTATTTTCTCCACAATCCTGAATATAATTCCAAACTTCATCAATGGTAAATGGAGCAATCAAGTCTCAGTTTTGACTTTCCGATACACTCAAAAATTTTAAATGGTGTAGCGAGAATGGTATAATCGAGGCAGTAATGAATATAATTGAATAAAAATTCTGGGTGGCATTGGTAATGTCCTCAATGCTTGAGGTAAGACGATCTTCTACTTCCAATTGAAGACTCCTGTTGTGATGATAGTGGGTTGATGCTAATCGATGATAGAATGTCGTGTTATTGTCTCCCAAAAGGGTCCAAGAGACTCTTCCTAGTTGGTGATGGAGGCTTTTGAAATTACTACGAAGGCGATGTAATTCTGATTTAGCAGTCTGAATTTCAGCGGATTGAACTTTTGAAAGTGGGTGGGCCTCTTTGCTAGAAGTGAAATCAAGACCCTGGCTTTCTTGCTCCTCGATATGGCGTTCAAGATTTCCATAGTGGGTGTCATGCCACGGCTTGATTCTCTTCTCCAATAGATGAAGCTTAAAGTTGATATTCTTGTGCATATTCGCTGACACGATCTCGGACCAACATTGCTTGATAAATGACAAGAAATAACGATTATCCCACCATAGATTAAGAGAGTGGAATGGTCTCTTCCTAGAGGATGGGGCTGCCCTAGATTGAAAGACAAGTGGAAGATGGTCTAACAATGCTGAGTCCATGGTTGATAATGACATGTTTAGCCAAATATCCAAAAAAATCAATAACGATAACACCCGGTCAATCCGAGAGAACGGAAACACTATTGTGCCAAGTGTAGTTCCTTCAGTGTAAAGGCAAGTCAATTAATTCCTCATCTCGAACAAAATCTTAGAATGAAGACATGGTTAGGGATGATCTAGTGCTTGATCTTTCGGATGGGTCAAGTACCTCATTAAAATCTCCGCAGATCAAAAGGTTTTGAAATTCCCGTGTAAACGAAAGTAATTCTTGCCATAACATGTTGCGAAGTTCACCATCCGTAGAGGCATAAATAACAATGATATGGTAGTCTACTTGAGATTCTGAGAATTTGAAAATAATCCAACGCTCCGATGATCGAACTATATTGCCGGTAAACATAGCCGAGTTCCACGAAAGAAGAATGCCCCCCGATAAACCTTAAGATGGAACACTAAAGGAGTTGAAGTTTTTATGCCCCCAAAATGAATGAACAACGAAATCTGGAATGGAAGTTGCCTTAGTCTTGACAAGGACGAGAATGCTGATATGGAACTTACAAATATTTGAACGCACCATCCGCTATTTTGCTCTGTTACGAATCCCTCATCTACAATTCCAACAAAAGATGTTTAAAGACATAGAAAATAAAGCAAACCTCGAGAGGCACTCCACAATTATGAAGACTAGATCGAGTTCATGGTTGATAAAATAGTATCTCTATTACTCTCTTTGAACCAACCAAGTGTTTTCCCATGTCAAAAATCGTAGCATTCTCATTTAATGGTCCATTACGGGAGAGCAAAATATCGGGTTATGAAGATGATCCATTGGTGATTTTAGGCATCATAACAGTGAGTATGCTGTTGTCCTTGAGGGTAACGCTGTTGTGAGCAGAATGAGTTAGTCCATTAACGGAATTGCTGCTGTCCTCGCGAACCGGAGCAGCCTGGGTAGAAACTGAATGATCATTGCCCACGGTTTGGGCTGCAGAATTGGTAGAAAGAGTGTAGGAAATAGTCTCTTTGTTCGCGGTAAGGGAAACTAGGTTGCTATCCATGGTCCATTTTACTGAGTTAGCGCGAATGGTGATTGCCAGTTCCATTTGTATATCATTTGATGTGAGCCCACCAGCCCATCAATTAGAAGGGGATACCGTTGAACCAATAGCTGCAGTCTCCGAGAGCGCTTCATCTTCATCGGATGACGAGCGAGAGCAACACACGACAGGGTCATTGCCAACATTATCATGAGCAATGGCTTACCTAAATTGTACGTAAATCTCATAACTTTTATCATTAAACTTCATCTTGAAAGAGTGATTTTCAAAGCCAAGGGGAACCAAGATAAGGCAAGACACCATATCCAAACATTCCGGAGAAGCAAAGTCAAAATCAATGCTTATTAAATTCTCGAATAAATAAGCTAGACGGTGAATCAAACTCGAAGATAACAACGACTGAGGGAGACCCATGAAGTCAACATACATTAAACATTCCTTGGGTGCAAAGTCATGAGTAAGGCCCAAGACCTTGGAGATTAAATCATTTAAATAATGCTAGTAACTATCTATTAATCCCACTAGTGCATCCCTTGAAAAGAATGAAAAAACAGCCCGGTCTCCACCAAGCGGTGCAATAAATTTCATTGCAAAATTACAATCCTTTATAACATCGAAAAGCCTCGGGATTATCAATATGTTACGTACCTTTATCATGAATGAGAATGGGGCCTAAGATGCTGTAGGGAAAGAATCATCAATTTGTATCGAGTATGGAACCTTTTTCGAAACCACCTTAGCATAAGATCGGACATCACGAGGTGACTCACGGAATAATGGTTTAGGGGCAGTAGTTGTCGCACTGGGCGGTGCATGGGGGTTGTTTGGATATTCTGCTTCGGACGATCAAATTTAGCTCTAAACGAGCGGAGACGAATGTTACTAATACTATTCGAATTGAGGCGATAAAGCTAGCTTCATGAACCGGGATCGAACCATCAAGGTTGACGAAGCCAAAATTAAGGTTTTTCGCATTTCTCCTTCTTGCCGTGTAAACCGCACCGGAGACTCCGTATTTGGCGAAAACCGAACACATGGCAGCCTCGTTAACGTGGGAGTTTGGGAAGTTTTCGAAATATGCCTTTTTGGGTTTAGGGTTTGAAGGTGAATGATGGTATTGCTGGGGAGGGATACGGGGAAGAGGGATGGTTTGTGGAGGTTGGTTCAAGGTATGGGAGCTGTTAAGGATGGCTGGGTTAGTGGTGGTTGTCGGGCGGCGGCAATGGACGGGCAGGAAGGGTTGGGGGATAGGTGCTGCCGCCATTAGGGTTTTTCTCATTTTAACCAAAGTTGTTACTTTGTTATGGAAGACAGGTCATTTCTTGATCACGAGGAAAATGTTAATTATATGAATGTTATGGAAGATGATGAGTATGAGATCTCAATGGAGCACTTGTTGATGAAGGGCTCTAATCAACACAGCAAGGACATGAATTTGGATCTCCCAAGCATTTCAATCAAACGATTTATTGATTAAATACTTCAATTCCATTCTTACGGTTAAACCTTTATTTAATTTAAAGATAAACATCAATTTCTCATAAGTGTGTCTTTTAAAAAGTAATCATGCGTTTTGGTTAATTTGTAAGTGGAGTCCTCTTTCATAGGTGCCATGTCTTTTTCCATCTAGCATCTTCTTTAAAATTTAAATTAAAAAAATCAAAGATATAAAAACATTTGCCATCAACTAATTTAATAATACAAAATATAATACTCCCTCCGTATACTAACTATTGTCGTTTTAGAGTTTTTTTTAAAGAAAAAAGACCCGTGTCATACCTCAAGCCTTGGGCATCCCAACTAGATTGGCACCCCCAAATGACATGAGAAACAACAAGGCTAAAAAATAATGAATATAAAGCTAGTTCGAAAGTCCTGAGAAGGAACCATCAAAACTAGTTAAGTACAGGATATAAACATGTTCGGATTATTGAAGACATCCGATACCTCGAATCCTAGGAACCTAGAGTTATTACATTTGAAAACGAACCAAGTAAAATAAATACATGGTAGTGCGAAATCCTCCGAACTCAAGACATCCCCGAAAACAAACTTGTTACGCCTCTTCCAAAGTTACCATGCACAATGAAACCATATGGAAGTTGCAAACTCACGTTTCGGTCCACTCCGAAAAGACTCCCTCCACATCGAAAGGAATTCGCTTGCTTACCACGGAATCACCAAAGATACTCCAAAAATTTTACACAAAAGTTTCCAAGTCAATGCGCTCTTCGTACAATGAAAAATAGCGTGTTCATGACTCTCGGGATCATCGAAAAAAGGGCATTTCGGATCAATATTGGGACATCCTCTAAGAGAAAGGAAATTCCTAGTTGGAAGCCTCCCATGCATAAGTAACCACTCGAAGAATTGGGTCTTTGAGTTCCATAGAAGTCTAAAATCAACCCCCACATGAAGGTCCACAACCCCACGATACACCTTAATTAGTACAAAAAGATTTTGCCTTATACACAAAGCTACACTAGTGGATAAAGGGCATATAGTGACACACTATTTGGGAGGTTTCTACAAGAAACCGTTTGTAATGCTCAATAAAAAACACGGAGAGAGTTATTACAGACGGTTGTCCGTAATACATGTAGAAATATTCCGAACGGTTTTTACTAACGAACCGTCCGTAATACAGGTGTTATTTTTTTGTCACACCATAGCATTGCGAACGGTTCTTTTATAAAAACCATTCGCAATGCTTTGTTTAAAAAACAATTATTACGAACGGTTATTTAGTATTAACCGTCCGCATTACCTTTCCAAAAAATGTAAACTAACGTATTGCGGACGGTTATTATGTATGAACCATCCGCAATACCCACACCGTAAAACTATAGGGTAATTAATACGGACAGTTCTAAACAAAGAACCGTCCGTTTGGTCAATTTATGCCGTATTAATGCGGTCTAAACGGACGGTTCTAATTAAAGACCGTCCGTGTTGCTTTTTCAATCCCTAATTAGATACAAATTACATCCTCACTCTCATCCTCTTCCGAAACTCGCGTAACCTTAGCAACGATTATCAAAGTCACTACCTCCGTCGTCTCTTTTTCACTGGCGTCACCACCGTCTTCTCTCTCGCCGACGGCGCTTTTCCTTTGCTTTGCTTCTTGGCCTCCTGTATCTGTTTTTTCAGGTATTTCCTCTCTATAGTTTTCTCTCCTCCTCATTTTCCCTTTGAACCTGTCTGAAGATTTTGATTTTGATCTTGTCAGTTTTCGTCTAATGAAGTGATAATCTAAGGTTTATTTTCAAGTGCGATTAATCTTGTGAAACTGTGGAGTTTTTTTCCAGTGTTCGTACGAGAATTGCGAGTATGAACTTGTTATGGAGAGGATGCTTAAGATGCAAAAGATCCGTTAAGAGAAGAAGTTTAAAAAGCAGGGAGCTCCAATTCCTCTCATTTTTGTAACTGCCAAAGCCTAGCTGCTCATTTTCTTCTTTTTAATCAGTATGAGTTTTCTTCTAGATTTTGCAATATGGAATTATGTGGTTCTATTCGATTTTGCAATATGGAATATGTGGTTCTGATTTAGGTTTTTAGGTATGGCCTTTTAGTTGACAGGATTTATAATCTATTGCCTAAATAGTTCGAATGCTTACTGCTTTCAGTTGAAACTGAAAAAAGCAAATAGAAATTATGAAAGATTAAATAAGAAAAATGTTGTGACAACCAAACCAAATGGAATAAGAAATGAACTGATTGTCTAAAATGATTTAATTTTTTCGGTTTGGTTGATACATGCCTGCAGTCCATGGATCGGGTTTAGACAACCATATATTGCTATATAACTGCTCAAATCCATGAATGGATATTTTATTTAAGCTTATGAGTTTATTATTTTCAAGTAAATAAATAATATAAAATATAGAAAAAACTGTTATTGAACTTTTAAAGATATAGTGGAAATTTATAATTAAATCCATGAGTTTTATTGTTCTTTAAGTTTTATTTGATGAAAAATCGATTTGCTTGCTGATCTAGTATTTGGTTCTGAGTTTAATCATGATTTTTGCTTCTGTTCTTGAATTTTGAATTGGTTCATGTCTGTTATCTGTTTTAGAATTAATTTTGAATCCATTATTTCATTTACTTACTAGTTAATGATTGTTTGAAGTTGATCAACTCTTTTGAAATTGCTTGGCATGGCATGATCATGTTCAAAAATCTATATGTTTAGTAGAACCAGGGAAAGTTCCACCGTTTAAAAGCAATCTGCCGAGGCCTGTAGATTTTTCGAGAGCTTTGTACACATTTGATATAGGGTAGAATGACCTGGCTTATGCGGTAAGTAACAACAATATATGGCGTTGGTGAATGATTGAATCGTCCATTGTTAAAACGTGTCTGTCTATCTTTGATTTCACTGCAGCCAGTAGGCGAAAGTGGTTATGCAAAAACAGAATTTGGCAGACCTGCTGTGTTCATGGAGTGCAACCAAGAAGGAAACTTAGCCAAAGCCATTAGGTGGTGTCGAAAACTGATGCTGAT
>CATIWQ010569999.1:0-17323 GCA_949673415.1 Euphorbia schlechtendalii
AGTATAAGTAGAAAGCAGAGCAAAGTTGTAAGGTATGCAAGTGAAAGCTAAAGTTGATCAAACTATATCCACTCTTTAATGGGAGTCGTCAATTCCCGCAATTCCTGCGTCTGCTTTGAATTCGATCTCGGCTCGTACAGAACCTTCGCTAGGATGCTATTCTTTACGAATATCGAACAAATAAATATTGAAGAACGAAAACTTTTTATTGATAAGTGATTTGCAAGTACACTTATACAACAATCGCTCAAATGCGTAGAGAAATCTAGTGATCGAAACAAGGATTCGAATCACTTAAATATTTTCTCGCTAACACTTTGGAACGTAGCGATTCTAACTACACACAAACTATATCTCTCACTTTTTCTAATTCTAATGCCACCTTTGCACTTTGGTGTTGCACGAAATTTGTGAGGAAATGAAGCCCTATTTATAGAGTTCGAAGGGTTGCGTCTATCCATACGAAGAGTCACATCCATTGATGAAAGATTGCATCTCCTCAATGTGATTGGTTGAGAGGCTTTGATTCAATCCATAATGGATAGGCACCTTTTCATGATTGGTTAACTCTTGGTAAGTGTCTTTTCGTTGGCAGTTGATGGCGGTTGATCATGCTTATCTGGCTATTGGTAGTTAAGAAGATAATACCAGAAAACCGTCCATGTGACGACCGCGATATGTGATTCGCGATCGTGAACCTTTGATTGGCAGATTTCTGTTTCTGAAGTGAACAGGTCACGACCTTGAATTGAGTTTTCTTCAGAAATCTCCTTGTAACTTCACCGACCTTTGACAGCTTCAATTCTAAGCCAAATCTTTAAGTTCCACGCATCGTTTTTCACCTTTTTCACTGTTTTTTCGTAGAATTCCATTTTAGATCATTTTACCCCCAAGATTTACCTAGTATCTACATTTGCATAAAAAATAACTACATACCACGTGAAATCTTTTATATGAAGTATAAAAACGACTTAAACTATAGTGTTTATTGTGTAAAATTATAATGATAATAAGTGTAATTATACACTTATCAACAGGTAGCTTAGTCACCTCACTTACATCACTCATATTACGATGTCACACAGACATTGTACAAATCTCAAGTCTAGCCCCCGTTGTTGGATTTTCATGTCCACCTATTTTCATTTTTACCTAACAACTAACCTATTTGTTTCAAATGGATTGACATACATGTTATTTCACATCATGGCACGCTAACCCCTTGTGAATGCAGCCATAACATTAAACATCTCACGCATTTCTCGCATCATGAGTCATGTCATGAATCTTACATGCTGTTCACCACTTTTCTACTAATAAGTTTAATAGTTTGTTCACAAGATTCGGCTATATATTAATGGTGCCAAAAACTTGTTCACGAAAAATATAGGTGTTGTCAATACTTCTTATCAAATAGAAAAATGATGATAACTGCAAGTATACAGTTGTGATGTAGTTTCAAAAGATAACGATCCACAGGGAAGGACAAGATCTAAAGATCAACAAGAGAAACGGGAACAAAAGAAAAGAAAATAAATGATTTTATTTTAGCTGGGAAAAATTGGAATGATGAATGGATAGATAAATGTATGATAGATTAGAGAAGATGAAAATATATAGATTTTCCCTACGAACAAGTATAGTAAAGAAAACATGCAAGGTCATCAAAGATATTACGTTCACTATATTAATTTAATAGACTCGGTTCTAGACACTCAGATATTCAATTATTCACCGTAGAGCAACACATGAAATGACTTTTCTAAATCTAGTGCAAACGAATTAAGATGATTATATAAACCTGGATAACAACATTACTATGCTTAGTACTGGTCGGTCTCACATAGCCACATTTAGCAAGTTACCATTCTAAAAATGTTTGCTCACTAAACAGCATTATAATCACAGATCCAGTGATTATACACAATCTCGTTAACCTCGAAACTACTCTTAAAGTTAACTCAAAAGCATATAACTTGATTAATATGAAAGACTCAACATGAAATACACATTATGATACATAGACATATCATAAACTTCGAAATAGAAAGTATAAGTAGAAAACAAAGTAAAGTTGTAAGGTTTGTAAGTGAAAGCTAAAGTTGATCAAACCGTATCCACTCTTTAATGGGAGTCGTCGATTCTCGTAATTCCTGCGTCCACTTTAAATTCGGTCTCGGCCCATACGGAACCTCCGCTAGGATGCTATTCTTTACGATTATCGAATAAATGAATATTGAAGAACGAAAACTTTTATTGATAAGTGATTTGCAAGTACACTTATACAACAATCGCTCAAGAATATAGAGAAATCTAGTGATTAAAACAAGGATTCGAATCACTTAAACATTTTCTTGCTAACACTTATGAACGTAGCGAAACTAGATATTTATTCTCTATCTATACACTATGCACTATCTTTCACCCCTTTCTTCTTGCACAAAATTAGTGAGGTTTGGAGCCCTATTTATAGAGTTCGAAGGGTAGCATCTATCCAAACAAAGAGTCATGTCCATTGGTGAATGATTGCATCTCTTCATTGTGATTGGTTGAGAAGCTTTGATATAATCTATAATGGATAGGCACCTTTTCATGATTGGTTGACTTTTGATAGATGTCTTATCGTTGGTAGTTTATGGTGGTTGATGGCTGTTGATCATGCTTATCTAGCGGTTGGTAGTTAAGAAGATAAAACCAGAAAACTATCCAAGTCATGACCTAGATATATAAGTCATGATCGTGAATCTTTGATTGGCAAACTTCTGCTCTAAAGATGAACAAGTCACAACCGCGAATGATTGTTGCGACCCTGAATTGAGTTTTTCTTCAGAAATCTCCTTGTAACTTTGCCGATTTTTAACAGCTTCGATCCTAAGACAAATCTTTAACTTCCATGCATCTTTTTGCACCTTTTTCACTCTCTTTTCATAGAATTCCACTTTTGATCATTTTACTCCCAAGATTTACCTAGTATCTGCATTTGCATAGAAAACAACTCATACCACGTGAAATCTTTTATATGAAGTATAAAAATGAGTTAATTCATAGTGTTAAATGTATAAAATTAAAATGATAATAAGTGTAATTATACACTTATCACATGCACATCTGACCCTCTGCTTGTGTATCTAGGCTTGGAAAAGGCTTGCTCGATGCCTAGTCCGCATTTCTTCAATTGTGGCCAATTTGGAGGGGATTCCGTACACTTAATCAAGTGAGGACTTGGGTTTTGATTTAGATTCAGTTCAACGCACGTCTTTCATGGCCAATCCAAGAGGAGAAGGTACGGGAGAGGATCACCCTATCCTTATGGGATAAAATTCTCATCAGTCATCGATGAGTGCCAAGATTGTAATAACCTTGAATGCCTTTGCCAATAGCGAACAGCTAGCATCGCTCATTCGTCAACACATCGAGAGGGCCTAAAATGCAATGTCCAGTCATGAGGTCACCCTTAACAATGTCAATCCGACAGAGGAACCTCCTACTTCACGCATGATTCCCCCAATTATCTTTTATCAGTTTAGGGAAGGACAAAGTCAGCTGAAACAAGCTCTGATTGGGAAACAAGGATGTAACTTTACCAATCCTCCCCAATTCTTCCCAGGATAAATGGGGGTAGCCGGCATTCGCACCAGGGCCTTTTTATTTAGGAATGACCTAACAGCCTATTCCTAATTGGAGTACATCGATCGCCTCACAGTTTCAGGCACCTCAGCTACCTAATTTTGCAGCATTTCCCCAGGGACAATATAGCTCTTATCCAAGCACAGAGAATGCCATGCTCTAACAACCAAGAATGGTGGAGCTATGATAACAATTCTTGGCCACTCACTATAGACATCTCATAAATTCATACTTGGCGTAACCGACAATCGAGGAGGAAGATAGCTTGCCCCTAAACTTTGTAATGCCATAGTTTGAAAAGTATGTGGGATCTGGCAACCTGCGCGCTCACTTGACGCATTAACAAACAGTGATGAGAGCATTAAGAGTTAGTGAACGGATGATGGCTAAGCTCTTTGTCGTCACCTTGGCCACCCAGCCAATGAATGGTACAGCTTCCTTCCGCTAGACATAGCTACATATTGGAATAGCCTCACTCAAGCTATGCTGGGGCATTATGGTTTCAACTCTCAAATGAAAACCACAATGCAACATCTTGAGGCTATAAGGCAAAGGCAAGGTGAGAGCTTCAAATCCTACTATGCACGCTGGATGGCCACACAGGTCAGGCTTAGGGCTCACCTAAGTCTACCAGAGATTATAACCAAGCTAATGGATGATGCACTGCCATCATACAGGAATAAGTTTGGGTCAGATATCTTTTCGAGCTATCATGAAGTGTTTGAGAAGGCAGATAGGATGGAGCACTTTGAATCCATGGACACGTCTGGGGGACAATAACTCATGATGAATGATTATGTAATAATTTAGCATACATCTACTTTGCCTACAAGGCTTTTTTAATGATTTCTAAATAAACTGAACTTTGTTTATTTGCTTGATACTCTATCAATGACATCATGCATTCTCATAAACATATACATATTGTTTTTAGCTCATGTGGCACATCATGTTATGAAATTAATTTGGGTATAAATGGATTCCCCACAATTACAATAATTTCAAATGATTTGACTCTTAAGAGAAAGTAAGAGATAAACACATGTACTTAGACAACACGTGATAGCAATTGCTTCATCTTACAAGGATGAAAGATCAATGGAAAGATCTCTAAGAACTAAACGTCCACTGACTCATACAAAGATCAAAAGGATCGAAGCTAGAATAAGACTAAATTGTTGACCAAGCAAGTTGGGACCAAACAAGTGGCGCAATGTCACAAAGAAGGAGTCAGATCGTTGAACAAGTAAACAACTCCATCACAACCATTCACAAGATTAAACAACTGGCGCAATGTCACAAAGAAGGAGTCAGATCGTTGAACACGTCAACAACTCCATCACAACCATTCATAAGATCAAATAACCGGCGTAAAGCCACAAAGAAGTAGTCGGATCATTGCACACACCAACAACTCTATTCATAAGACTAAACAACCGACACAATGCCACAAAGAAGGAGTTAGATCATTAAACACGTCAATAGTTCATTCACACAGCTTGCTACTATTTGTGGGGCAGTCATCCCAAGAAACACTAATGATCAAGACTCATCATCACATACACCTCAAGCCAGCAAAGCAGCGCGAGCACCAACCAATCGGTCAGAAATGCTGAACGAGACAACAAAGAAGTCATGGACATGGATGGTGACTGATCTACCAAATCAACCAAGTCTTACACAATTGATATCACGCATAGGTGAAAGAAATAAATCAATGAAAAGCAGTACGAACAAAAAAATAAAAATTTTATATTTAGCCTGTCAATTAACACTCGGTTAGTTGAGAAAAAATTAGGGCTTCTTTTCAAAATAGAAAAAGAATAGTCCACTGAGTTGAAAACCCAAAAAGAGCGACTCAGGCAAAACTTAGGACATCGAGAGAACCACATTGGTTAGAAAACCTGAGAGGGCTAATCAATGGCAAGAGTCAAATCACTTGAAACATTTATACCCCTGTTAAGTTCATCAATGAATTGTCATTTTTGCTAAATCTTTATGCAAATGCTTATTTTGATTGCTTGCATACCAATGGCAGAATATCGCAAGTAAACATTGAAAAAAAAAAATGAAAAAATAAAGAAAAATGAGTCTGCTGGATTGAAAACCTGAAAAGGCGGTCCATGTAAAAATTAAGACAAGGTTCGATAGATTGAAAACCCACAAGGTCGATCTATGGAGAAATTAGAACCAAAGAAATATCAAATTCATCATCTCCTCCTCGGAACGGTATGAGGCATCATATACCTTCAACACTTCAAGCAACCGGCTTCCAAGTGATCATCGCCGACACAATGCGGGATCAACAATTCATCCAGACTCTCTTCAAACTAGATTCAAACTATGAACTTGAATTTGATTCAATGAACCCATGGTCGTCGCTTTGAGGAAGTCATCCATGGAATCCCTAACAAGACAAACCCTAGGGGCAACCATGCACCAGTACAAGAAAAGGCTCTTCAATGCACGAAGCCCATGACATCTACAATAGACGAACATAAATCATATGATAAATATTATTCATGCATAAAAACATGCATACATCACGTACGTATCATGTTATTTACAGGTAAAGATGATGCCAAACTAGAGTAACACTGTCCCGACAAACAAGAACCTCCACATGAGGAACCTACAAATAAGACGATGGCCCACTCAAGCCTAAAGTCAACGTTGCAATATCACAAAAACCTCCTAAAACAGCGAAGCGGCCATCGGGACATCCCCGAAAATCTCAAACTCTAATTTTCACGTTTATCATGGGCCTAAAGAAAAATTTCTCAGAACCCTCATATTTTAATTCTTGATTGAAGGGGTAAAAATTTTTACTTTCGACAATCTCAATCAAGGAATTAAAACTTATGTCACAAGTATCTACTAATAAAATTCCTCATTCTTACAGGTACCCCTTCAACTCACAAGGGGCATATATGTCAGACTCACAGTAGTCAACATATCATTAAAGGCATGGAACAAATGGCTTTCATCCTTTCCCCAGCAGTTCTAAGGGTTACAGTCAACCTAGAGGCCAACTCACAAGGGGCATAACGGTCAACCATCCGATTATAGATTTCAACGAAGACTCACAACAATAAACGTATCAACAAAAGCATGGAGCACACGGCTTTCATCCTTTCCCCAGTAGTTCCGAGGGTTACAGTCAACCTAGAGGTCAACTCACAAGGGGCATCCAATTCAGACCGCAATGGTCAACCATCCCACAGCTGGATTCTAACAAAGACTTACCACAGTCGACGTATCATCAAAGCCATGGAGCACACGACTTTCATCCTTTCCCCAGCAGTTTTGAAGGTCACAATCAACCCACGGTCAACTCACAAGGGGCATCCACCGCAGAATTTCTACAGTCTGCATACCCTTTGGGAATTTCTATAGTCCATATTTCTTTTCAAACTTTTTACAGTCAACAGACTTTCTACAATCCAAATCTTCTTAAGACTTTTTACAGTCACCAGACTTTCTACAATCCGCATTCCTTTTTAGACTTTTTATAGTCAACAAACTTTCTACAATCCATCTCTTATTAGACTTTTTACAGTCAAAGGACTTTCTACAGTCCAAATCTTCTTCATACTTTTTACAGTCACCGAACTTCTACAGTTCGCATTCTTTTTTAGACTTTTTATAATCAACAGACTTTCTACAGTCCACATTCCTTTTTAGATTTTTTATAATCAACGGACTTTTTACAGTCCAAATCTCCTTTAGACGTTTTACAGTCAAGGGACTTTCTACAATCCACATTCCTTTTCAGACTTTTTACAGTTAACGAACTTTTGACAGTCCAAATCTCCTTCATACTTTTTACAGTCAACGGAATTTCTACAGTCCGCATTCCTTTTGACTTTTTACAGTCAACGAACTTCCTACAGTCCTCTTTCCTTCAGACTTTCTACAGTCGATAAACTTTCTAGAGTTCGTAATTCTCTTACTTTCTACAGTCGACGAACTTTCTAAAGTTCATGAACTTCCGACTTTCTACAGTCGGTAAATTTTCTACAGTTCTCATTCCTTTTTAAACTTTTTGCAATCAATGGACTTTCTATAGTTCGCATTCCTTTTTAGACTTTTTACAATCAATGGACTTTCTATAGTCCTCTTTTCTTCCGACTTTCTACAGTTGGTGAATTTTCTACAGTTCACAATTTTCTGACTTTCTACAGTCAACGAACTTTCTACAATTCGAAAATTCCTGACTTTTTACTGTTAACGAACTTTCTACAGCTCGAAAACTCCTGAATTTTTACAGTCAACAAACTTTCTACAGTTCAAATTTTCTAACTTTCTACAGTCAACGAACTTTCTACAGTTTGAAAGTTCCTGACTTTTTACAATCAATGAACTTTCTACAGTTCATAAAATTTCTTGACTTTTTATAATCAACAAACTTTCGACTGTTCAAAATTCCCTGACTTTTTACAATCAAATGAACTTTCTAGAGTTCACAATTCTCTGACTTTTTATAGTCAATGAACTTTCTACAGTTCACAAATTTCTAACTTTCTATAGTTGGTGAACTTTCTACAGTTCACAATTCTCTAACCTTTTACAATCAAATGAACTTTCTATAGTTCACATCTTTTTTGGCTTTTACAATCAATGAACTTTCTATGGTTCACATCTTGTCCCGGCATTTTTTCGATCAACAGATTTTCTACAATCCACGTCGTCAGTAGGCTTATCACAACCTGCACACGGGATTCTCAACCAGGATGAAGGAGGCACAAGGTCAAAGTTCTCTCCCCAACAATTCTAGCGGTATCAACCAATCGAAGGTCAACCTTCATGGGGCAATCATTGCCAAACAAGCAATTCAAAAGGGGTACTAAGGGACTAATACCCAAAATGAAAGCTTCAACCTTTCATCCCCAAAGAGTGCTAACCGTGACCCGGTAGGTATTATCTCTAAACCCCGCTGCTCTTTCAATGGTGGGACCTTACTGATCTCATATCAGTAGTGATCCCATGAGGGGAAGCCAATGAGCACGAGATTTTTACGCCCGACTCACGAGTTCGATGATGAAGCTGTAATTTTTTTCCTTTTTAGCTTTTCACTTTTTACAGGGTCCTGAACTCATCTGGAGGAAGCTTGCTTTGTTTTTTTGAGCCCTAACCTTTTTTTAAGCAAATTCAGCATAAAAAGCATAAAGGCAAAGAAGCCATGGTCAATATCTACCGACATTGCAATGTCATTAACGGTATTGCCAATATCGTTAATGACATCGCAATGTCATTAACGATATCATCTTTACAGATAGACCACAAATGCAATTTCAGCATCATTTGGTCAAAAAGACCAAACTTTAACCCATAATTCCGAATTTTCTCCACCTAACACCCTGTCAACATGATGCCATCCAACATCATGCATAATTAAAGGAAGAAAATTATGCAAAAGGACAAAAATAGGTGGAGAAGTGGGACTTTTTGGATTGAAGGCCCCATAAGAAAAGTGTTGAATTATTTTCAAAGGGGGGGAGAGTTGTAGAAAGGGAGCTCACATTTATAGAGAAGTGAGAGCTCACATTTTAGAAAAGAGAAAGAGAGGAAAAGGCCTAGAGAGTAGGGAGCATTCCTTCATGAATTCTTGGGTGTTCTTGAGAAAAACACCAAACTTTCACCCATAAAACTTGAGATTTCGGGTTAGTTAGATTAAATACTTGAGGTTTAAACTTGAATGGAGAGTCTACAACATCTTTATCACTCACTTGAAGGTTACTAGAGCTTCTAAAACATCCACTTTGGCAAGGAATAGATCCCTTCCAAAGATTTACTGTAAATCACCAAAACCAACCAAAAAGAAATAAGGAGAGCTTCCTAAAGGACTTCATGGACCTTAAAGAACGTGGATTCATGACTACGGGTTAAACCTCTAAGTTCCTAGACTTTGTGCTTACGTTTATATACTTTTCTTTTCGAAGTTTCATTTTCTTTTCGATTTTTTCCATTTTTGCATGCCAATCTATTTTCTGTAAATGGTGGTATGATTTCAAATGTTTTTGAGTATTTTGTTAATATAAAAATATTTTACACATCTTGAGATTTTTGGAATGATAAAGATTATCAAAATCGATTAAGTATAACAAAAGTTATGATCGTTTAAAGTTTTGAATTTTCGTTTTGCTATTTTCTGCTATTTCTGTGTGTTTTTTGCAGGTCTGGTAACTCAATGTCGTTAACAACATTGCAATGTCATTACGACATTACCTAATGTCATTAACAACATTAGCTTTGGTAGAATGTAGTTTCACTTTGTGTTGCTCCATTTCGAATCGTTTGAGCCTGGAACTACCAGCTGAAACCCTTCTAAACTTTGAAATGCATCATTGGGCGTAAAAAGCCTCTAAATTTTAATTATTCAGGAGTTATATGTGATTTATAAATGTATTAACATGTTGATTAAGATTTAGAGTAACAACGGAAGCGCTTCGAGCCATTAATATCGATATCGCCCTTCATAGGGAAGTCAGTAACGATATGGATGACATCATTACCGTTGTGACAACTACCAAAGGACTAGTATCCTTGGTCATAGAGACCAACTTCCAATTACTCCAATATTGGTCATTGATATCTTTGATGTATGGGGAATCGATTTTATGGGATTATTTCTCCCATCTTTTGAGTTCAAATACATCCTCTTGGCAGTAAACTATGTTTCTAAATGGATAGAGGTTAAGGCAATAAGAAATGATGATGCAAAGACTGTGGTTGGTTTCATAAAGAATAATATTATCTGTAGATAAGGTACACCAAGACTACTCATCAATGATCGTGATATACATTTCTGCAACAAGAAGGTCTCTACCTTATTAAAGAAATGGGGACTTCAACAGCATACCATCCATAGACTAATGGATAAGCTAAAGTGAGAAATAGGGAGATCAAGCTTATCTTAGAGAAAAAAAATCATTCATGTTGGTCCTATAGATGGCTTGGCTTGTAAACAACCGTAGAGGGGGGTGAATGCGAATCTAGGTTACTTTTAAAGGTTTACAAAATATGTTTCGCCAAGTTAAGTTCTTATATGCATGCTAAGTTACAATATAAAAACTGAATAAACTGCTTAGCTTTGCTGGCATAGTTTATCTATAATTTGCTACTAAGTGCTCAAATCAGCAATGATTGGTTTTTTAAGCAAAAATGAATAGTAGAGGAGAGATGATTAATGAGCTGAACAAAGTAAAAGCTAAGAGCGTAAGTTTAGAACTTCAACACCTGAATTTTATCCTAGTTTGGCCTTCAGCCTACCTCTAGTCCTCGGATACCTTTTCCGAGCTTTAATCCACTAGTGTTCATTCCTTACTTAGGCGGAGTAACCTTTACAACAAGTAGACATAGTTTTACAGAAAGTACCTTCCTTCCTAACTACCGCTCGACTCAGTTTGGGTGCCCTTCCCAAACTAACACTCATATTTGAATAAGAAGATTGTGAGCTGAATTCAACTTATAGGAAACATTGAATCCTTACAATGTTAAATCTAAGTAAATCTCTCTATTACAAACAGATTTGGAATTTATGTTTACTAATTGCGTGAGTTTGGAATTTCTTAAAGCTGGCAGAAATTTTGTAGAGTTTCATCTCTATAAGAAATTCGAGGTGATTCACCAAGTTTGAATGTCTGCTTCGGTCTTTTATTTATAGTTTAAGCTTTATGAAGTAGTCATTGCAAACTTTTTGAGGTCGCTGATCTTCAATTTCTCTTCTCTTCATATCTTTCGAATGTTCCCTTTGGAGACAGATTCCAAGATGTTTAGACATAGGAATTTGAACGTTGAAGTGTGATAAAATTCTATTTACAAAATCTCATTTTGTCTTTAAGAAATTCGATTGAGATAGGCGCGTGATATTGGAACGTGAAATCTTCATATTGATTGAATTGGTAACGTTGGCAGAGATGCGTGAAGACACTAGAAAATAGCACATGTCAGATATTCCTTTTGCGTTTGGTTTTTAGTGAGGGAATCCCGACATTTCGTATTAACACCTTTTGTGACCGCTTGAAATCTTCCTTAATTTCAACGCTATTCAACTTGAAAAATATCTAAGGAATATTCTGTTTCTCACAGAATTTGTTAGTAGCATGTGTGTCATTCAGTGTTATAGAAAATAGCTTTCAATTAATAATAGCTAACTCAGCACAGCTGAGTAGATATACTTCTAAACTACGTAGTACTCAGCATAGACTCAACTTTTCCTACTCTAAGCAGTAACTTAATTAATTACTCAGCAAAACTGAGTTGTTTTCCCTTAAACACACTCTAGTCAACTTCATTAATTAAGAGTATATTGTTCACCACTTTTCTATTCATAATATAAAAGTTCTAAATATGAACAAGTGTTGTCAGTACCGCTTATCAAACAGAAAAATGATGATACTTGCAAATATACAGTTGCTATGTAGTTTTAAAAGATATCGATCCCACAGGGAAGGAATTCGATTCTAAGGATCAACTAGAATTACGAAAAAAAAGAAAATAAAATAAGTTGAACATTTTGAATGGTAGAGTGATGAATGGACAAATGCATGAATAGATTAGAGAAGATGCAAAGCATATAGATATTAACTAAGAATAAGTATAGTGGAGTAAAATATGTAAAATAATAAAAAATGTTTTATGCACTAGATAACTTCAACAAACTCGGTTCTAGACGCCCAAATATCCTATAATTCACCACAGAGCAACATATGAAATGACTTTTCTAAATCTAGGGTAAACGAATTATGACACTTATAAAAACTTGGACAACAATAATATTATGCTTAGTACGGGTCGCTCTCACATAGCCATATTTAGTAAGTTACCACTCCAAAAATGTTGGCTTACTAAACAGCATTATCATCATGGATCCAATGACCATACACAATCTTGTTAACCCCGAAACTACTCTTAAAGTCAACTTGAAAGCATATAACTTCATTAATATAAGTGACGCAAGATGAAATACTCATTATGATACATAGACATATCATAAACTTTGAATTAGAAAGTATAAGTAGAAAACAAAGTAAAGTAGTAAGGTATGAAAGTGAAAGCTAAAGTTGATCAAACTATATCCACTCTTTAATGGGAGTCGTCAATTCCCGCAATTCCTGCGTCTACTTTGAATTCGGTTTCGACTCGTACAAAACTTCTGTTAGGATGCTATTCCTTGTGAATATTAAACAAATGAATGTTGAAAAATAGAAACTTATATTGATAAGTGCTTTGAAATTACACTCATACAATAATTGCTTAAATTTGTGGAGAAATCTAGTGATTGAAACAAGAATCGAATCACTTATGCATTTTTCTCTCTAACACTTTGAACTTAGAGAAATCTAAATAACTTTCACTCTCTATTTATTCTACCGACACTAATTGCCTCTACCTCTACATACACAAAATGGTTGATTTGAACATCTATTTATAGAGTGTGAAAGGTTGCTGTTCGCAAGATTTTTTCTATACTCGTTCCGAAAGACTTATCCCCGGTAATGGCGCTAAAAACTTGTTCGCCACTTTTATACTAATAATATAAAATTTCTATTTATGAACAGGTGTTGTTAGTATCGCTTATCAAATAGAAAAATGATGATAACTGAAAGTATACAGTTGCGATGTAGTTTTAAAAGACATCTACCCCACGGGGAAGGAATTCGGTTCTAAGGACCAATTAGAGTAACGGAACAAAAGAAATAACATAAATTGTAGGGTTTGGATGGTAGACTGATGAATAGACAAGTTCATGAATAGATTAGAGAAGATGTAAACTATATAGATATTCCCTAAGAACAAGTATAGTAGAGAAAAACATGAAAAATCATCAAGAATATTTCATACATTAGATAACTTTAACAAACACGGTTCTAGACACCCAAATATTCAATAATTCACCGCAGAGTAACACATGAAATGACTTTTCTAAATCTAGGGTAAATGAATTATGACACTTATAAAAATCTGGATAACAATAGTACTATGCTTAGCACGGGTTTCTCTCACATTGCCATATTTAGTAAGTTACCACTCCAAAAATGTTGGCTCACTAAACTGTGTTATAATCACAGATATAGTGATTATACACAATCTTGTTAACCCTGAAACTACTCTTAAAGTTAACTCGAAAGTATATAACTTCATTAATATAAATGATGCAAGATTAAATACTCGTTATGACACATAGACATATCATAAATTTCGAAATAGAAAGTATAAGTAGAAAACAAAGTAAATTTGTAAGGTATGCAAGTGAAAGCTAAAGTTGGTCAAACCGTATCCACTCTTTAATGGGAGTCATCAATTCCCGCAATTCCTGTGTTTACTTTGAATTCGGTCTCAACTCGTACAGAACCTCCACTAGGATGATATTCTTTGTGAATATCGAATAAATGAATGTTGAAGAATAGAAAATTTTATTGATAAGTGCTTTGCATTTACAGTACTCATACAATAATTGCTCGAATTTGTGGAGAAATCTAGTGATCAAAATAAGAATCGAATCACTTATACATTTTTCTCACTTACACTTTTAACGTAGTGAAATCTATACAATTTTCACTCTCTATCTATGCATACACGCATTCTTCATATGCATCAACCATATCAAACCATTCACTCCCCACCATGAAAATGGTTGATTTGAACCCTATTTATAGAGTGCAAAGGGTTGTGTTTATCCAAATGAAGAGTCGTGTCATCATCTTCAATATGATTGGATGTAAGGTTTCATCCTCATCTTCAATGGAAATGCACCTTTTCTTGATTGGATTACTTCCAAAAGGTGTCTTTTCATTTGATAGTTGATGGTGGTTGATCGTTTTTATCCGGCGGTTGGCAATTGAGAAGATTTGACCAAAAACCATCACAAGTAGCTAGAGCAATATATATGTCATAATCATGAACAATAGTTGGTAACTTTCTATTTGTGAAGGATGACAAGTTGCGACAGCGAATGGGTGTTACCATCATGACATGTGTTTTTCTTCATGATTTTTCTTTGCAACTTAGCCGATATTTGACAACTTCGATCCTAAGCCAATTCCTTGTGTTCCACACATCTTTTTGCACCTTTTTCACTCTTTTTACATAGAATTCAATCTTTGATCATTTTACTCCCAAGATTCACCTAGTTTATGCACTTGCATAAAAAACAACTACATACCACATGAAATCTTTTATATGAAGTATAAAATGACTCTAAACCATATCATTTTATGATTGAAAATATCAAGATAATAAGTTATACACTTATCAGTTGCATTTATCTAAACGAATAGTCATATCCATTAGTGAAGGGTTGCATCATATTCAATGTGATTGGATGCAAGATTTCATTCTTATCTTCAATGGATAGGCAACTTTTCGTGGTTGCATTGTCTCTAAAAGGTGTCTCTTCACCTAACAGTTGATAGCAGTTGATCGTTCTTATCCAGCGATTGGAAGTTGAGAAGAGTTGATCAAACCCATGATTCACGAGCGTCACATACATGTCATGATTGTGAATGTAAGTTGGTAACTAACTATTTGTGAAGAATGATAAGTCACGATCACGATAGATAGTCACGAGCGTGATTTTGCCAATCGAGAGTAGGAATCACGATTGTGACATGGTTCTGACTTATACTTTTCTTCATGATTCTTCTTTGCAATTTTACCGATCTTTGACAACTTTGATCCTAAGCCAATTCCTTACATTCCATGCATCTTTTTGCACCTTTTTCACTCTTTTTGCATAGAATTCCATCTTTGATCATTTCACTCCAAAGATTCACCTAGTTTCTACACTTGCATAAAAAACAACTACATACCACGTGAAATCTTTTATAAGAAGTATAAAATGACCCTAAACCACATCGTTTTATGAGTAAAAATATTAAGATAATAAGTGAATTATACACTTATCACACCCCCAAACTTAAATTTTGCCTTGTCCTCAAGGTAAACAAAACAGAAGTGTATAAAATAGTAATTCAAGTTCATACCTCATTTGGTAAATGACTATTGTAGTGAGTACCACATTCCCACGTTGCATAAGGTTCAAGTAAAGTACATGAAATTTCCCACAAATTAGTAATGTGCAATTTACATAGTCCAGTTGCATACCTTTGCTCTTAATGGAGGGCCAATCGAATTATGTCTTCATATAAGCATTATATGCTTGCTCGAATATTTCCTTCTCTAAAGTATAGTATAAAGTATAAAGGACAAAGGGAGCACACTTTGAAAAGATTGATCTCAATGCATTTTTAGTTAACCTAGGATGCTAATGACTCTTAGTGGTTGCATTTTATGCTCCATACCACTCTCCCCCTTTTTTAGTGGTTGCATTTTATGCTCCATTCCACTTTTTCTAATTTTTAAGCATATGTTTTTTAAGTACAGATTTGTACTTTGCACCCATTTTTCATGCTATGCTACTTTTTCTTTTTCACTCATTGAATGGTTGCAGTTTCTGCTCCGTATCATTCATCAACTTTTGCATAACTCGTTGGTTATCCTCTCTTTCTTTTGATTTTTTTCTCTCAATGCCCTCAGCCTTTATTGATCACTTTCAAAGTATTATGGCTATAGTTTCCCTACACTTTAGACACAATCAATACATATAGGATGTATTTGAGAATAGCATATAAAACCCATAGCAAGAACACTACTAGATATTACTCCACTCAAAACTTATCGGTAGCATTAAACTAAAACTATATAACTTATACTAATTCATGTTGTATTGAAATATATATTGAAACTTACTTGGAATGATGCTATTGAATGTTTCTCACCACTCATCCTTGCCAAATGCTAAATGTTGTGCCAATCTACTAAAGTGCTCAGACTTCAATGTGCACTCATACTCGAAACAAAAAATTTTGTTCAAAATTTGCACCAACATCAAACTTGTAATACCTAACACTCACAATAACCTTGGAACTTATGTTAGTATAGTATAGGTATGGATAAGGTATAAACAACACAAAATCAAGAAAATTTTCATTCTTCAATTTTTTAATTTAATTTTATTTTTTTGGATATTCGGGATTTTAAACAAGTGCCCCCCCACACTAGAGAACACAATGTCCTCATTATGAGAGACTTAAGTAGAAACAAAAAAATGAAAAAATGAAACTAAACACACATAGCACATGAAAAATAAATAAAAAGAAAAAGAAAAAGAAATTTGAACTTAGTTATTTTCATTCTTCCGAACTTGAATCTAGAGGACTTGGTGAAATATCCATATTCTGCTTCTTGAAGTATGAATTTAACTTCCGATTCAAAGAAATGTTGGATTTTGTGAGTTAATGAACATCTTGTTTTATAGAAGCTATATCAATCATGCTTGATTGACATCGTTCATCAACTTCCCTCTCCAAGTGTCTTCAATAGCATGTGTACTTCTGGAGGAATGTCTCGCTTCACTACTTCCGATTTGAACTTTGTCAATGCCTTCGTTGGATTGGTTCTCATGAGAAGTAGATTCTTCTATCAGTCTTAACTTCCTAACCCTTGCTCCATATGATAAAAATGTAAATTTACCTTGCTCTTCCTTAACTGATCCCGCTCTCTTCATGTAAACTCCTCCCATAAAGTTAAACTTCTCTCTAGGACTATATCAGTATGGTAGTTGGTTCTTCGCTCCCAAAATAATTCCGCAAATTGTGCACCTCCAACTCTAACCTTTTTATTTGTAGTAAGA
>CATIWQ010570048.1:0-12566 GCA_949673415.1 Euphorbia schlechtendalii
TTAAATGCAACTAAATAAGTTAGCTATTAATTGTTTTAGTTAGGAGTTGTGGTTGGATGGATGTTGTGGTTAATAAATGTGTTAGTTGGAAGTTGTATCATTCACCTATAAATAAGTGAGTTGTTTAGTTGTTTATCATCATGTAAAAGTAAGAACTTCTTAAGAGAGAAAAGAATAAAAATAAGAGTAAGTTGTAGTGTTGTATTTGAGTGAGTGTTCTTATAATATTCTCTTTGCGTTTAATCAAAGTTGTTCTTTTTAGTGTTTGTGTTTAATCAAAGTTGTTCTTTTGAGTATTATATTTCCAACAGATTCAATAAAAATATATTAAATTAATGTGGATATGTTTTAAATTCAAAATTAAAATATAATAAACTAATTATAAAACATAAAATTATTATAATATTCATAGTTTTATCAATTTTGTTGATTCCACGTTTGAACTCACAACTTTATAGATTTTGGATTTTCAAGAGTGGTGATCACCATCAAAGTCTAATTGTTTATCCATGACTTTTTATGTTTGTCGATGCAAACCCAAACCTAGATCGTTACCAATTAATTTAAATGAAAACATGAGTCATCAACTCTGTTATATTGGGTATAAATAATAATTTAGTTTGTAGTTTTCGACTAATACGATTATATTTCTGTTTTTTTATTTGACAAGTGGGTTTAAAAGGACAGTAGCTTTCACATTTAATTTAATTGGTATTAAGAAAGTAAAGACTTACATGTGTTTAAAACATTTAAGTTGGTTCTGTTCTCACCAAATTTTGAAATTTTACAATTTGAATTCTTTCTTTTAGATATCTGCTTCTGTCCTTCCTGGTTCATTTTGAGGTTTTATCTGGTAATCGATATCTCCCTTATCAATTCTCATTATATTACATATAAAAATATCATTTTACTTACTTTTTTTGTTTTTTGTATTTCAGTCTCTGTGCAACTTGGAGAATGTTTTTCTAACGATTTGTATATCGGTACGTATGCTTTTTATATTATCATATATTATTGCTTATTAATATAGTGCTGAAATCTTCTGCAAAGTGAAAGGGAGTAAATTACATCCGTTTTTAAGTTTTTTTCCTTACTTGAATTCATTTTCTTGAGCACTGACTTACGCAGTTGAATAATATTGTATACTAAATATTATTCACTAGACTTTTCTATAGTATATGTTACTCGTTCCCAGAACTAGTCGACCCTACCCTTTCTCTACTCTCCGAATAAGAATTAACTTTAATGATGAAGAAAAGTCTTTTTTGAGCTTTTTTTCTTCCTCATCTTTATCAGTTTTTTGTAATTTGATTTTTTTAGTATGTGTTTTTCATTCACTACATAAAATTTATACACACTCTAAAAACTTTGGAGATAAAATTAAGGGTAAATCTCAAAAACATGTCTTGTGATTTGACTGGTTTGTAAAATGATGTTTGTGGAATTTCTTTTTTCATAAGGGTGTTTTCGATTTCAAATATTAGCAAAAATATGATTTTTAATTTGAAATTATATTATAAAAAGGGGTGATCTTGATTATTTTGAATTGAAATTTGGCAACATAGTTAGTAATTATACAATACACCATATTGATAAATTTTAGATTTTTTTTGAAAGTACAAATATTTTTTTCTATTAAAACGTGATTGTTAACTTTAAAAATTCATAATAACATAAATAATTTCCAAAATTATTCAAATTTTGATAAATAATTCTTAAATAATAACGTTAATCTATAGGAATATTAAATTTATTGAATTGTCTTCTTGATCATTAATATTTTTAGTGAAAAAAAAATTCTTTGATTTGCAAAATTTTGAAACCATAAATACCTTTTTGGAAAAAAAAAAATTCCACAACAACCTTTTTACAAAACCGTCAAATCACAATCATGTTTTGAATTTTACCCTAAAATTAATGAACTATACTAACTTTCAATATCATTCAATCTTTAAATGAAAATTACATCTTAAATGTCTATACTACTTATTTGAACATATTCTAGGTTAAGTAAAAGTAATTACTATTAAATCCAAATGAAATTTTAACACAAATTCAAACACAATCATTTCTTTAACCGTGGATTTGAAGCTACACAGGACAATCCTAATAGTTTTCTGGTTGGGTTGGACACACGTATATTCTAAGTCAATGTAACATGTCGATCTTTTATCTCAAATTAAACCCATATTAAACTTTATATGTAAAAGGTCTAATGCATCTATCACCCCTAAACTTATTTCAAATAGTCACTCATTACACTGATTTTTCCAATGCGTAAGATACCACCTTTAACTAGTTTAAAATGGATCAGCCCCCCCCCCCCAAATATATACCGCTTGTCAACTTTTTGTTAGAGAGCCAAACTGATGCATTTTTTGCAAGTTCGGAAAATATTTGGAACTTTTAAAAGTTTAAGATGTCAACTAATTTTTTTGGACAAGTTCGGGGGATAATTGATGCATTAATTAAGCTTATGTAAAATTGATTTGCTTTATGTAATATATCGAAGTTCTTATGGTTAGGTAGTGGCGAAGCCAGAATCTAACGAGAGAATGAGTGAACTTTGTTAGATAAAATTTCCGGGTAAAATTTTTAAACCAATTAAATCTGTGATCCATAAAAACCACAACATATTCTGAATAGGGCTTATAAATTCTTTTTTTTTTTTTTTTTTGTAAGGATAGATTCTAATAATTTTTTATTTAAAACAAATATCAATATCAATAGTCCAGTGGAGCATGTTCGTAATATACTGACTGAATACGTTTATTGTTCCAAGTACAGTACTGTAGTGTTTTTATGTTCCTAGTGTGTGGCTTTCATTGTTTGAAAAACAGAGTAACATTTTTATCATCCAATTTTGATAATAAAAATTTCGTAACTATAATAATGCCCCTTATTTATGAAGAATGAAAGAATATCATAACATAATAATTTATCCAGATCCATTACCATAACAAATGATATTCAGTTAATAGACAAAATAAATACCAAAATTGTGTCTAAAGATACTTTAAACATGACTCAATGAACATAGTACAAGAGAAGAATGATAATTTGACCATCTCTTTTTGACTTTGTCCATGTGGAATTTGTCAAATATGAATTTTCACAAATCTCCACCTTGACAAATTTTACATCTTCAATCTCTCATCTTGCGTAGTGTCTTCCAATCAAATTTTAACAATATTGATCAAGTCCAAACTATATTGTAACTTGACCAGATTACTACCTTTGTCAACATATTACCTAGATTCTCAGTAGTTCAAATCTTCTAGATAACATCATCTTCTTCGATTTCCTCTCGTATGAAGTGATAAAAAACATCAAAGTGCTCTTTCCTTGCATGATAAACTCGATTTTTATGCAACATGATAGCACTTTAACTATTGCAATGCACCTTTGCGAGCTTCTGTCTAATCCTCAATTCATTAAGCAAAACCTGAAAACCAAATTATCTCATTCACAACCTACGTACTATACTTTGTCTCTAGCAAAGCAATCATTGACTGTAAATTAGACCTCCAACATAATGACCCACCAGCATTTCATCGATATTTATCCAGATTACCACCTTTATTATGCTGATATACCAATCCAACATGTCTAAATTGCATTTGTCACAATCTGATTGCTTCCAACACCTCGTCATGTGAAGTCTCGGTTGTGTTTTCAATAATAGTATTACCCAGGTAATGATACAACCTATTATTCTTTTGAACTCCCTCAAACACACCAAAGAATCAGAAATTATATTTATTACTCCACCTTCTACTTGCACTTTGAAACCTTCTTCTTCTAAGGCTCCCACAGAAATGAGATTCTTTGATAAATCTAGTACGTAGTGAACTTCCTTCAAAGTTTTGATTGATCCATCCTGTTTTATCAATTGTATGGAACCATTCTCAAGTGTGGTGATAGAGCAATCATTTGTTGTATAGACTACACCATCTTCTAGCTCCTTAAAATCAACAAACCATGCTCGATTAGGACTCATGTGATAACTGCATCTTGAATGAAGAATTCAAACACTAGAAGAGCTGATAGAACTCGGAACAACAAGTGAACAATTTGAGTCAATATCATACTCAACAACGCAATAGTCTTTCCATTGTAAGCTTGGTCTTTTAACTTCAACTCAGGACAATCTTTCCTCCAATGCCCCTTTTCATGACAAAAGACACATTCATCTTTGCTCAACTTAGACCTTTCATTTTATCATGTTTTCTTTCCTTTCGCCTAGCTTCCTGAGCGTCCTCTAACAATCAAAGACTCTGTCCATCCACTTGAGCTATCAAATTATCCTTCCTCCTCAATTCATAGTTTCACAAAGCTCCACAAACTTCATTGAAAGTTACAAAAATCTTCCCATAGAGTAGAGTTATTTCTAGGTAATTATATAAACTCCTCTAAGAGGGATCCCAACAGCATTTAAGTGAGATCCTCATCTTCAAATGTCACATTTAGGTTTAAGAAATCAGAAACCAACTGATTAAAACTAGTGATGTGATAGTTCATTGTATAACTAGGAGTGCGTGAATTGGAACAATCTTTTCTTCATGTAAAGCTTTTTTAACTGCCCCTTTTCAATGTTGTCATTAAATTATTAGCTGAAGTCTCTTTGCAAAATACATACTTCTGCTCTCTAGATAAGCATGACCAAATTGTATCACAAGCTAACCGATCAAGGGTCCTCCATTCTTCTTCTCCAACTCCATTTGGTTTCTCTCCATCAATTGCAATGTCTAGACCCTGCTGAAATAAGGCATCTTGAACCTTAGTTTGCCACATGTTGAAATGATCGCTACCATAAAAATCTTCCACCACTACTCTATAATTTACTCCAACAACTCTTTGAAGAATCCTTGAAGAAGCATATGATGTGGATGCCTTCGTTGCAATAGATTTTCGATTTCAATTCAAATAAAAAATCACAAATAATAGTATTTCTCGAGTATTAAATAGAAAAATTCTCAAGCAAATGGTCGAGTCACAAACGGTCTCAGTTAAATACCATTTTCCTTAGACTGTTACCGTTTGATGATCGAATTTTTCCAATTACTCAAGACAATGTATTATGTAAGATTTTTCCAAAACAGTGTTTTTAACAATAATTTTAAAAATTTGCTAATTGCCAATGAATGATCAAAATTTCAGAAGTGGGAAATTTTTTTTATGTGCCATTGTAGTACACCTATAGTGCACATAGCATAATATTTTTCCTAACCAAGTTCGGATACCAATTGTGGCAAAAATGACTTGCAAATTATAAAATTAATGCAAAAAACCAAATAAAGATAACATCAGAATTTAACGAGGTTCGGGCAATTTTGCTTATGTCCTCGAAACACTACCAAATTAGTATTTCACCAAGAGATGTATTACAAATATGAGAGAAGAAATACAAAAACCTTATAAACCGAGGAATGCAAATGCTGGGATGATGAAATGAATTCTCAAGATGCCTATTTATACACAAAATTTAGCCATTAATTATTGACTAATTAATATTTTAGCCAACCTTAATTAACCTATAATGACAATTTGAAAATCTTATTTTAACTTTATTCATGTGAACTTTGTCAAATATGAAACTTCACACTGTAAACATTGCAAGTTCAGTCTCAAAACATCTTATTTTTTCTCTGAAATAGCAGAGCAATTTAAATCATTTTATAAAACTCTAAAACCTAAAACCATTATACTTCCTTTTTTTCATCACTCTAAAGTAGATTTTAGTCACTTAAAACACTGGAAAACAATCTTACATAGTCCAGAAACTTCATAAATCAAATTCGATCGAAACTAATTGACTAAGCATAGAAAACTAGATTTTGACCATGATAGAGTATGAAACTAGAAGTGACATAGATAGACCGCACCAAATAGATTAGGCTTAATGCATCTGCACCCCTGAACTTGTCCAAAATGGACTCTTGTCATCCTGAACTTTAAAATGTGACAGATAGCTCCATGAACTTGTTTAAAACGAGTCACTCCCCCTCATCGTCACATATCAGTTTCCAGTTAGTTTAATTTTTCAAAAACGTCATTTTTCTAATTTTTTCTCTCCTACCAGAAGCTGACACGTGGCATTGAGGGGGGCAAACTGGTGCATTTTAAACAAGTACAGGGGATTATCTGTCACATTTTAAAATCCAGTGTAGCAAGAGCACATTTTAGAAAAGTTTAGGGGTAGATGCATTAAACAAATAAATTATAAAATATTATATGAGAAATTATTGCTAAAATACAAACATTCTGAAAACGGAAAAGCGTAAGTGCATGAATTGCATACTCTCAGGGAGTATTGCTTTGGAAAGTTGGGAATTAAATTTATTGTGTATTTTGTCCACTTCTATGTGACAATTTCACTTATTTAACAAGTGTAAATTATTTTTCTTACTACCAATTTTCTCTTTCCTACAAACTTCTCACATGTCAAAAAATAAATTTGTTACATAAAAGGGCCCCAAATAATGGGGACATCAAATTTCTTCTTGGAACTCAGAATGTGTTTTTTCATTTCCAACCCAAAAATATGTATGGTGTTCCCGAGCCTTTTCATTTGTTCCGAATAACCGGAAATGAACATGAAATCAAAATAAAACAAATACATAGCCCAAAACTCTAACTTTCATGCAAATGCAATAACTTATTATACTAAACTTTTATGATAATATGTATAAAAGTAAATTAATTTTGAATGAAGCTGGAAAGGGTAGAAATGAATAGAGCTGAGGTGAGACGTGGTCTACACTTTAAACCGTCGCTTACATAACCCCGAAGGAAGTACATGGGGCAGATTACACTCGAGGACACCACCATTCCCTACCCTAAAAGTAAAAATAAATTTTTTTTAATAAGATTAGAGCCAACAGGAAGAAAGAAGTGAGGGTGACATTAGTCCCTCGGTAAAAACGTCGCTTATAAGCCCACACCCAGAGGTGAGCCATGACGTAACACCATAGGGGGGCCCGCCCTTCCCTGCTCCTAACAACCCTCCTAAAATTTTTATTAAAAAAAGAAAGTGAACAAAGCGTTAAGAGGAGATAATCAGAACAAGGCCAAAAAGCCAAAAATGAAAGCTAACAAGCTATCTAGATCTATGATTAACACGACTACTTGTGTCATGAAACAAGAGACCTCAGGAGAAGTGAGGAGGTTCTTGCGATTCTGAGCTTGTTTGAGATATTTGCCATGATTTTCCAAGGAGTCCGCCACCATATTTCTTTCTGTAAAGACGTGTGTTACCATGATTTGCATGCTTTGAGTGAGCAAAATACAATTAGACCAGGCTATCCTAATATGCCAAGGTACCCATTTACTCCTAGAGAGAAAAAGTTGAACTACGTAGGTGTAATCGCTCGCAATCCAAATCCGATCCCAACCCCTAGCTATTGCCATTTTGATTGTGTAAATCGCTACCTCTAATTTCGCAACGAATGAGAAAGGCAACTCCCTATAAGATGAAAAACCCAAGATAAATCTACCACGCAAGTTTCGAAAGATATCGCCACAGCCAGAAGGACTCGGTGACCCCTCTGTGGATGAGTCGGTGTTAATTTTGACCTAGGGCTCATTTGTCCGAACCCATCCCACCAGGATAATCTTTAGTGCTCTTTGTTGTCGAGGTGAAAGACGAAGATTATGAAGGATGGAAATTTCAGCCCTCGACCAAATATAGCTGAAACCTAGGCTATCCGTTCTCCGAAGAATTTGAAGGATGGAAATTTCAGCCCTCGACCAAAATTGTTGAAGCGAGAGATGAATGTTTAGGTTTTTATTTTTAAATATGCAATTGTTTTGGGTTCTCCAAATGATCAAAATCACATTCACAATGGCTGAATTCTAGAGAATATGAATTTGAGGACTAAAGAGAAAGCCTTGCGCGTCATGTACCGGTTCATTAATTCCATTCGTACTTCGAAAGGTTTTGCCGAAGAGGGAATGCACTACTATCCAGATTGTTTTAGAAAAGCGGCAGGAGGCAAAAAGGTGATTCTCATCTTCGTAGTGAGCATAGCAAAGACAACAACTAGAAACGATGTTTATTCCCTTCTGGCAAAGTGCATCATGCCTGGAGATGTAACCTTCTAGCAAATAAGCGAGTGAGATGGAGAGGTTGTATGATGCCAAATTTTTTTAGAGATTTGGCAAACTTGATATCATTGTTGGATCCATTGGTAGAACAACTTAACGATGAAAATGTCGTTGCTGACCGATCTCCAAAAGCCTGTATCTTCTATGTCACTAGCAAAAGAAACCTCTTGGACACGTTGTTGGATTGATGCTATTAACCGAGAAGGGAGGATGCTGTCCAATTTCTATCAGAATTAAAATCTACCACCCGATCAAATCTCCTAGCCTGATCAGCTCTAAGTAAATTAAGTTGTGCTTCAGCCGTAGGTAGAATCCATTCCGAATTCCAGATATTCAGCTTTGAGTGAAGCCTGATGAACCACACAATGTTATCTCGTATTTGGCTGTAGACAATTCTTACCAAGTTTTAAATGCTAGAGTTTTTTTTAATAGGATTAAGGCTAGGAAGAAAGAAGCAAGTGTGACATAAGTTCCTCAGTGAGAGAGCCGCTTACGACCCACACACGAAGGCAGGCCAAGGAGCTAACACCATGGGGGGACCCGTCCTTCCCCACTACTAAAAACCCCCCTAAATGCTAGAGTTATTCAACTAGTCACAAGGTAGATCATTCTTTAAAAATCTATTACTCAAAATGGTGAAAAAACCTTTTCGGGATGTGATAATTTCCCATGCTAATTTTGCAAGCATGGAGATGTTCATATTGTCAAACTATTTTAACACGAAGACCTCTTGCTGCCATCGGTTTTGTACAAGTTGACCATGACACTGTAACTAGTTTTGTCTTTCAATACTACCGATCCGAATAAAATTATGCGTTGCATGTTCTAAATTCTTTCAAAGACTTGCCAGCCATTTGTAAACCATGAAAGAATGAAGCAAGGAGCTACCAACTACTGATTTGATGAGCACTAACTATCCAGCCATTGAGAGAGAACTTCCAATCCAGCCCGCAAATCGCTGAATAATCTTAAGGTAGATCGGTGATAGAAGGGCTGAAATAGATTAATGATTTATTCCAATTAACACGTTGACCCGAATTAGTGCCATATATCTTGAAAGCATCGTTGATCGCTTCCATTTTGGAGATCGAGGCTTTACAAAATAATAATATGTCATTTGCATAAAACATGTGTGAGGGAAAAAGAACATTTGTCGTGTACTTCATTTGCTTAATAGAGCCCGAACTCGCTAGCAATGATAATAAATAGCTCAAGAAATCCTCCGCAAAGCAAAACAACAATGGAGAGAGTGGGTCTCCTTGCCGAACTCCTCTTGAACATTAAAAATATCCCCATTGACCCAAATGCGTAAGAATTTAAATCTTGGTCGAGTATAAAATGCTCTTAACCCCTTTGATGAAAAAATCAGAAAAACTAAAGGCGTCGAGGATCGTAAAAAGGAAATTCCAATCTAGCGTATTGAAGGCCTTTCGTTTGTCAATTTTCATTGCTAGATTACAGCCAAAACTTTTCTGACTCATAACATTGACACCCTCCAAAGCCCTGGTGATATTCTCATGAATTAGCCAATTTCTCACAAAGCCGAATTGGTGGTCCAAGAGAATTCCATTCACAATATCTCCCAACGATTAACAATTATTTTTTTTATAACTTTGAAAACGAAGCTACTCATGGCAATGGGTCTAAAGTTTTTCGCTTTATCTGCCCCCTCTTTCTTCGAAATTAAAATCATTAGGCTAGAATTAAAACCTGACAACATATAGCCCGAAGCAAAGAAATCCTTTACCACTCTACATATGCCAACCCAACAATATCCCAATACTTTTGGAAAAAAGTATCAAGAATACATCAGGCCCCGGGGGCGCTTCAAGGGTCCATACCAAGAACCGTCACCTTAATTTACTTCGCACTTGGCTGTTTCATCAAAAATTGGTTGTCCGCATGTAACTCTCTTTGGAACCAACGAGTGCACCAGCTATGTGTCAACTAAAACATCTGCATCAACATGAAATAGGCTTCCATAGTAGTCTATCATATGTACTGAAATTTCCTCAACGTCCGTAGTCATAACTCTGTTTATCATTAGAGATTTGATCCCAAATGAAGACCGTCAAATATTGGCAACCCGGTGGAAGAAGTTTATGTTCCTATCCCTCTCCTTAAGCCATCTTACCCCACTCTTCTCCTTGAATTAAATCTCCCTTTACCATAGGTGTAACTCGAGCTGAGAGTGCACCTTTAATTCATCCATTCACAACTTATCTTTCAGCCCATCTCGAGAGATTTGATTCTGAATTTCCAGCAACGCTCTTTCACTAACTTGAATATTATTGTCCAAATTTCCAAAAATCTCTTTATTCCAGTTTTGAACCACCGACCGTAACGTTTTGAGATTGAGCATGAGGAGTTGAGATGACAGTAAGGATGGAAAATCTGCCCGCTAATGAGCTTCAATTATAGCATTAAGGGATTTGTGTGTTGCCCACATGGATTGAAAAGGAAACTGGGAAATTCTTTCCTCGTCAAAGATCGATGAAAACAAAATGGGATGATGATCCGAACGGTGGCGAGAAAGAACAGTGCAGCTGTAGGCTGTAAGGATTAATAACAATATTACAAGAAAGATTGTACCAGTGGAATATAAAAAGGAACACAAGGATTTTTACGTGGAAACCCCAATTGAAGTTAGGGAAAAAACCACAGGACAATCTTTTGGAACAATCTTTGTAAGCATATCAGCAACATTTTTTTACCATATGAATCTTCTGCAAATTGAACTCTTTTTCTTCAATAGCAAGTCTGAGCCAATGATATCTAACGTCGATATGTTTCATCCGTGAATGATACATAGTGTTCTTGCTTACGTCTAATGCACTTTGACTATCACAATAAACTATGTATTCTTCTTATTGCACACCCAATTCTCAAAAGAATCACTTTAACCAAAGCATTTCCTTTCCTGCTTCTGTTGCTGCAACATACTCTACTTCAGTAGTTGATAATGAAACACATTTTTATAATCGTGACTGCCATGAAATAGCTCCCCCTGAGTATGTAAATAAGTAACTTGATGTAGATTTTCTTTCATCAAGATCACCGGCCATATCTGCATTTGTGTAACCAACAAGTGTAAGCTTTCCATTTCCAAAAGTTAAACATAACTTTGAAGTTCCTCTAAGGTATCTGAAGATCCATTTTATAGCTTCCCAATGTGTCTTATGGGGATTTTAAAGAAAACGACTCACAATGCCAACTGCATGAGCAATGTCTGGTCTCGTACATACCATTGCATACATCAAACTCCCGACCGCTGAAGAATATGGAACATTTGACATATTTTCTTTATTTTTGTCTATTGAGGGCTAGGATATTTTTCTCAACTTGAAGTGAGCGGCAAGTGGAGTGCCAACTGGTTTGGCATTATTCATATTGAACCTATCTAGAACTCGTTCAATATATCTTTCTTGCGATAGCCATAACTTGCAGGACTTTCGATCTCGAGTAATATCCATTCCGAGAAATCTCCTTACCAGTCCTAAATCCTTCATGTCAAATGCCTTAGACAAATCACCCTTCAACTTGCTAATCATTTTTTCATCTGGTCCAACGATCAACACATCATCAACATATAAGAGAAGGATGACAAATTTACCATCAGGAAACCTTTGGACATATACACATGGATCTACCTCTGTTCTTTTGTAGCCTTGATTCACCATGAAAGAATCAAACTTTTTATACCATTGTTGCAGAGCTTGTTTTAATCCATACAAATTTTTCTTCAAGTGATAAACCATGTCCTTCTTTCCCTTGACCTCGAAACCTTCTAGTTGTTCAATATAAATTTCTTCTTTTAGATCTCCATGCAAGAATGCGGTCTTTACATCAAGCTGTTCTAGCTCAAAGTTCAAGTTGGCTACAAGACCTAGCACAACTCGAATAGAACTCATTTTCACAACTGGTGAAAAAATCTCATCAAAGTCAATACCTCTCTTTTGAGTAAAGCCTTTAACGACCAATCGAGCTTTCACTAGTGCAGAAATGGCTTTTTGGACGGTTATTTTCGGCTTTTCCGGACGGTTTTGAATCGTCCGCACAAGCCACGACGCGATTGATCAGACACTTTTGCGGACGGTTCTAAACTGTCCGGAATAAGGAGCATTGCGGACGGTTCTCTTAAAAGAACCGTCCGTAATGCTATAAACTGGACTATTTACAACAAAACATAAAGAGCAATACGGACGGTTGTAAATAAAGAACCGTCCCCAAAGAGCAATACGGACGGTTCTTATTAAAGAACCGTCCGCATTACTCCTCAATTGGGTCAGTTCTTAATAAAGAACCGTCCCCATTACTCTTCTTAACTTTTTTTAATTCTTTTTTCTATTTTTATATTAATTCTTTAATTTTGGATTGAAGGGAACCCTGCTATGAAAGGGCAGTCCTTGGGAGGATCAACAGCTATAACATTGGATTCCTCCATGTAATACTAAGGAAAC
>CATIWQ010570159.1:0-10466 GCA_949673415.1 Euphorbia schlechtendalii
GCTAAAATCTTTTCCATAACTAAATTCAAACAGAGAGATAAATCAACTAGCACCACAAAAAGCATAAATTACAACAATTAATAATCCCCTTTAAAGTTACTAATCCCCTTACTGTTACTAATCCCCTTTAAAGTTAATAATAGCCTTTTGTTGTTCATGTCATGAGTACAGAAAAAGCCTAAATAACTAATCCCCTTTAAAATGCATATTGCAGGTAAACAAAAATCATAACCTAAATTACAAATCCTCTCTAAATTAACAAATCTTCTAAGATTGACCACATCAAATAGATTACCCAATCCTCACAAACTCAAGGTAAGGTAAGAAACTTAAGTTCATACATGCCTGGTGTATAACCAATAGAGAGAGAAATCGATGATGGCGATGTGTGAGTAGTTCCGGCCAAGAAAGAACCCAAACAGAAACGAAAATCTCCGCCTTCAAAGGTTGAGAGATAGACCGATGGTGGCTGTTGTAGGCTTGAAGCGACTTCGAGGCACCAATGGTAAATGGGAGAAGAAAGCAAGAAAAGAAATGAGGTACAGAAGACAGTGGTGAATGTCGGTGACGGATTTGAGTTGTAGAGGGTGAAAATTTACAGAAAAATGGTCGAAAAATAGAGGCGCATAGTGAAAAGAGCTAAAGAATGCCAAAACGAGATGAAGAAGGAGAAGCGCCGGAGAAAAATTGACCGATTTGGGTGATGTGGACTGGTTGTAGAAGAATTTGGGTTTATAGAAGAGAGGAAAGTGAGACGGTTTTCCGTGTTAGACAGAAAAGCTGGAGAGGTGAATAGAGAGGGTACTTTTTTATGGATAAATTTAATTTATTTTATTTTATTTCATGTCTTTAATGTGCATCAAAATTTTGGCGCTGAGATTCCCGCCCCCAATTTTAGCACTTTTTGCCAACACTTATATAATTGTAAGAAATGTGTTATTATTGGTAGGCTTTTGTCAACATTAACAAATAAGTGTTGGCACAAGTCAGTTTCCTATATTAAAATGGCAACACTTTAGTGCCAACACTTGGATATTTAGTAGGCAGAGCCCATATATGGTGTAGTGTCCCTTTCATGAATCCCATGCAGATTTCTGGCTAATCTCTTCAATCTCTAGTCCAGTTTAGATGGATTAGTTTTTATCAAATAAGTTCCACAATCCAACTAATGTACCTTCTAACATCTTCTCGTATTCCAGGTCTAGTATAGTAATAAAGTAGGTAATTCTTTCAAATCTAAGCTCTAGTATGATTCAATTGTTAATGTTGTCTCCAACACAATTATTTAGGGAGTGTTTCTCATTTCCTTTAACTTATAACTTATTTCTTAAATGTTCCTTATAAGGAGCTTAAAAGTCAAACAATTAAGTGTTTCGCATTTCATTTTTAACTAAAGTAACTTATAAGATTAAAGTTAAGAAGTAGGTAAAACCTACTTCTTAAAAAAATCCTTATAAAGACATAAGTCCTTAAACATAAAGGATGAGAAACACCCCTCTTAGTGAACCAGGGAAAACGATTTTAGTTAGAGGAAGAATGCATAGTGATTTTTTAAAAAAAATTCCCCAATTATTTGGATTTCCGAAATTACCCTTGGCCATGTTAGTTTTTAACAATGTCAAAAGAAAAATCCACAATTTGCTAATGGTCACAAACCTCAGACCCTCTATTGCGAAAAAAAAAATCCTCAAACCCCGTTTTTCAAGCGAGTGAAATCACATGGTAAATTTTTGAAGTTTGCCCTAACAAAAATTCAATGTTTCACTATTGAAATAATACGGAGAGATTAATGTTCATATGATAAAGACTAATTATATCATATTTTCTTAAGACATGTCAACTTGATAAGATTTAAACTACAAATACGATTATATATAAAAATCTTCTCCTCATTCCTTGTATGCTTGGAGCATGTGACATCTCTCAAACACATGAAACCTTCATAATTAATGTTTTAAAAACCGGACCGGATGGTTTGATCGGGGTTATCGGGAACCTACCATGTGTCTAGTCAATTTATCTAAAAATTTTGATTTGTGATAAAATACGAAATGACCGGAGAAAACTTGAAAAATACCACTAAATCAAAAACCGGTCAACACCTAGTTTGCTCCTAAAACCACCTTTCACTAGTGCTTTAACCCTTATCGGTCCAGTTCCGACAATGACTTCAACATAATGGATGCTAATTAGAGAAAGGATTGTTCAAAGAGGAAGGTATATGAACTTTGATACACAATATCTATCTCAAAATACAAAAGAAATTACAGTAGAGAGAGAAAGGAAATTAAGGTGAAAGAGATTATAAGTATTATAAAAAATGAGAGATGATAAATGACTTATGCGTGTAGGAGGGAGGATACCTAAGTCACTAGGTGAGAAAGTCAAGAGCTATAATTACCAGCATCTATTAACAAAATTATTGAAATTTTGAGTTGATTAAACTTTTCTTTCAAATGAAAGGAAAGAGAAAAAATTAAATTGATTTTTTAATGGAAATAAATAAATGATATATGTAGTTGTATATTGTGTTGAGTCAATTATGTTTTTTTAACTTAAAATATTTAAGTTATTTATTAAACTTATAGATATATTCATCATCTATATGATTTTTATTTTTTTATGAAAAATGTATTATGGTAGGTCTATCGATATTTTTTAATTATACCGGTATACCACATACCATTTACTTGGCCGATTTAATACCCAGTGCGGCATCAAAAACATTGTTCATAACTCACTCTTTTTCCTCTTTTATTCTGGATTTGATAACTTTTTATAGCTTCGAACTTAATGCGCAATAAAATACAAGCAAACCTTGAATTCCCTAATATTAATGTAAAAACAATAGATTTTTCAATAACATTGATAGAATGAAATCAAATTTAAAAAATTGATAAACTAAAAAAAAGCATCTTGTGATTTAAGTCATTTTCAAAAGAGGACCTATGATTTTAGGGGTTTCCAAAGGGGGTTTGACGTTTTGCAACATTAGCAATTCAAGAAATTTTCCTAACTCCGTCAGTTTTGCTGACATGGCTAAGGGTAATTATTGAAAAACACATTTTTTCTTTATCTTCCTTCGCTCAAACCCTAATCCCAATTAACCTCTTTTTCTATTATTCAATTTTTGTTTCATTCATTTCAAACTGTCAACAATTTCTTCAATCGAGATGTTATTTTCCACCTGCAATATTTTAGGGGCGCCCGTGTTGTGGACCAAATTAACCTTTAAAAAAACTATATCTCATTTCCAGGCATTAACTCAGAACACTTCGATCATTCCTTGAGCGTTAATAAATAATGCTCATACCATTACCTAGACTAATAAACATAACGCCTGCAATACTATTAAAAGGGCTAATAAACATAATGCTCAAACTAGTTTACATGTGTAATGAGTAAATGCACAAACCAATGCATTGACTTAAAGAGTTAATGCTCATTCTAATGCAGGGGCTATAAAACATAATGCTCATACAAGTGAGTGGGTTGAATGAGTTAAAGACTACACAAATATATAGGCGTAAAAGTGAAATGTTTGTTTTATGGCTTAGGCATTCAAACAAAATGCCTAAGGTAAAGGTAAATTCAATTAACTTTTTGTGACAAAGGATAGATAAGATATGACATAATATTTAGTTTTTCTTTTTAAATAAATATTATAAAGACTTATAATATAAAGCACACAATTTTTACTACATGAAAACTGATTACAAGTTGTTTGTTGCATATTGACTAATATATCCCTATGTCCTCTCCTAGTAGTATAATAGTTTTCCATCCATAAACACTAATGCCACAGTTATCAAACCACGTAGTTAGTATAGGTGACACTGGGAAATTAGATGTTAAATTTAGTTTGACAAAATGTGCAGGGCATTCCAAAAAATGCTACACATACTTCATTAGATGGGCGGTTGTTAACTGAAGTTTTATACAAACGCAATATTGTAAAGTAGATGCATGCATTTGTCGATTTTGTAGCGTGAGCAATAAAAATTATGGTTGCGATGAAAAAAGTTGCTATTGGAAACAAATCTACCAAAATTGCTATCCAGCACCTTTCGCATCGACCACCAGTGCAAGAAATGCGCTCAATAGCTTTATTAATATTGGACACGTAGATTGGCTGATACATGGTACGGTTATCCAAGATTTCATTAGCTATCACATGTCGTACATACAAATAGCAATCTTCAGTATAAAAAAGAAAGATGATATAGCTCAAAAACCACAGTTGCATCATCCTCAACATTTACAACACCTTCAATGAACGGGCAAATAAAATGCATAATTTTGTCGCTCCACATAAAATTGTCAAACTCGATTATGGGTGAACCTGGAGTTTAATTTAATCTTTGTTATATCATGTATAAATAACAAAAATTGTAATTACTATTGCATATACTTAATTTAATACATTAATAGCAAAAATTAGCGTACGAGATGTTGATGCATTGTTGATAGATGAAAATGATTAGCGACTGGAAGAAATATTATGAGATGATGTACCATGTCTCGAAGCTCTTCGAGCATACTCAAATTCACTGGGTTCATGCCTAGTTGACCTGCTTCCTCTTGGCTTACCTCTAACATTCTCATTCACCTCTGGTTCTAGAAATTTTGAATATTTCGGGTGAAGTTCAACATGCATCATGCGGCTTATTTTTTGAATTGTATAACGATTGTGTTCTCGTACCTCATCTTCTACTGAATCAAACAAACGGTGGTCCTCCATTTCTTGACCAAAAAAATTAGAATCATTCTCATCTATTGTTTTTGAATCGATATCAAGTGTTCGTCAAAATGAATGGACACGATTAATATTTATTAGCTTTTGAGACAAGTTTCTTTAGCTATTTCACATGCACAAGGAATTCTGTGAGTTATTTTCTTCGTACAATGACATTCCTCATGTAATGTGCTTCCAAGTTTTCTTATACGATCTAATTCAATATTCACTATATTAAGGCAGTGGTGTGAAACATGGCGAGCAAGATTGTTGAATGGGAAATTAGTTGTGAAAATGCATGTTCGATTTCTTGACTATTAAAGAGTGAATCTGAAAAAAATAGACATCATACATTGATTTCATATGTAATGAATTGTTATATATCCATTTCATATATTAATATATAAATATATGAATGGATTGTATATTAATTTATCAAATAGGTTACCTTATTTGATTTTCTTGTGGTTGAATGTGAGTATGCACTTTTTCCCATATTGTATCCAAGGATGTGGTAGAGGTGTATATCCATTTTTTAGGGACGAATGTTGACTGTCAACGCTACAGTTTCTTACATTACCGAAGTGTACGAATTGGTTTGTCTACGCAGGAATAAACTTTTCTCTATGAACGAACCATGTGTCATGAACATAAGATATAATCACATTGTGTTAGTCCCATTTATGTTGCATACTCGAAATGGCCGTATTGTACTCGTTTAGAGTCTGAGCTTCCATAACTTTACCCCATACTCGAATGAAATTGTCTGTAATAGCCTTCTTAATTTTTAAGATTTTTAAAACTTTTACCTCCACATATGTATGTGCCATCTACAAAGTATATAGACGATGTTTGGAAAAATTTCCTTGATCAATGTGATAAGACCCAACTCTCTATCAGTAACTACTGCAGTCAGTTGAACACATTACCAATTTTCATCCTCAAGTTATCCAACGCCCATGTGTAACTTGTTGCCTTCACATCTTTCATTATAGCATATAAGGAAGTTCAGATTTGTAGGAGTCACCCCAACGAATTCCACAAAAGGGATCTTATACCTATTTGTTTTGTAAGTAAAATCAATTCCAACATACCATGGTTAGAGCTGTGGTAACTTCAGGGATGTTGGATGGGTCATAAAGAGATGTGTTACAACGTTGTCTTCATCAAGCTATGTAAAATGTACATAGTCATGAGAGTTAACTCGGCGGTACAATTGACCTACGACATCCCTACCTTCAAATTCTTTCATTTTCATTTGATATCGGTAATTATATGACAAACGAAAATTGTGTTTTTCATCTTTAAATTTTGTAGCTAGATGTGACTCAATAGCAGTTGGCTTAGCTTGAGCTGCAAGCGATTCCCCGAACGACCTCTTTTGCTTCTTTGCTTAATATACAGTGTTGCGGTAGTCCTCAAGAGACTTGTACAAGAGATGGTTGTGGTAACAATTCATACCAATAATGACAATAATCCACTCCCTAGAGTCTAGTTCATTTGTTTAGATCTAAAAAGGACAGTTGCATGCATTTGAGCAGTTGCGCTTTATTATTGCATCCAACAAGTTTCTACCTTTGCCTTTATTTCATTTACCACAACTACATTTAAGATATTTGACTTCTCCAGATTTTATATATTTGGTTGTCAAATTGGTTAAATCAAAACCACAGGTGTGGCAACAATACTACTCATATGATTGAAATCATTCTTCAGTATGGAAATAAAAACTATAATTAATGCCATCACCACCAATTAATTGAAAATAATCAGCTTCATTGAAATCTTGCAATGGATTTGTGAAATCCACTGAAGACAGTGAGAGATGAAATTAAGAGAGTATGTTTATGAATGTATGAAATACAAATGGAGACTTTAATATTATTCACATGCCAACTATAATCTAGATTATATACAAATTAACTTACACACACCAACCCTACAATTTCACTATAACATAGCTAATTGGATTGAGCATTTTGTAAGTATTTCAATCAGAGGGATGAGAAAATTGAGTAAAAAAATGTAGTGAATGGCTTTGGCATTTTAAATTAATCTTCACTACTAGTATAGACACTTGAAAAGAATACCTATCGTGCGGTATAAGTATTTCTCTATAACGCCTACCGTGCGACATATGCATTTCTCAATAACACGTCTTGTAGTATTGACATTTCTTCATAATGTTAGTTCCATTGATTAGGAATTACCCTTGAACATCAACTCTATTAGTTGGGAACCACACTTGGATGCCAACTCCATTTGTTGACCCACTTTATGTTCCATTTATAATTAGATCTTCTTGAATTATACTCAGAAAAAGTTAAAAAATGCAAGATATTGCCCTTTTCAAAAAATATCAAACAAAATGAATTCGAGTGTACTTATCTAACACAAGGGAATCATATTTCTTTTCAACTTTATTTCAAAAAGTGTCAAACTAACATGATTTGAGTTTTCTTGTCTGACGCATGGGAATCAGATTTGTTTTCAAACAAAAATTAGTTATCAACTTTATTTGCAACACATGGGAATCGAATTCTCCTCAAAGCTTACTTTTTTATATCTTAAATTTTACTTGTTCTACATAGATTCATAAACTAATAGCATAATTATTGAGTCACGCAAAATGAACTTTAACAACTTAACATGCTTAAGGTATTAGAGTGATATAAAATATTTCAATAGGTTCATTACACGGAATAAACTAAAATTTAATAGGCTCATTACATGAAAACATATTATAATTTAATATTACTTTACTAAAATATATAATTACTAAGCATTATTAAATTCTCTTAGTGCATGCTCCAACTCTTGTGCCACTCGGTTTGCCATTTCTTCATTAATTCCCCTTAAATTGCTCACGCTTTGTTGAGTAATATCAGCAAATTGGTTGACCCACTACAAAATTGTAACAATATATTCAGTTTGTAGTATAAACAAAATAAAGTTAACTGACTAAATATCACAAAAAACTATCAATAAAACCAAGTATTATAACTTAAGTAGACATTGTTTGAATGCAAATGCGTATCAATGTTCGGAATGCTGAATAACAACCGTGAATGAGAATTATATAGTACCAACATAAATAATCACTCATACATGTTGCATTATCTTGTGTAGCAAGCTCTAAATTCGGCAGATACAATGTCAATCTATGTGGAAAGATAGTCCAAGAATCCATAGACATTGAATATTTAACCTTGTGTAAACTAGACTTCTAATTCCTCCACTCTTTTTGAGGTTTGATGATCGCGGGCTTAATACTTTTCACATAACCAACCTTCCGTAAAATGCATATAGTCATGTATGGCTCAACCACATCTCAATAGTGTATCAAACCCATATATATGGTCTTCTATATTGTATAAACTAGATTCGGGCCATATGGAAACTATGTAATATGCACAAATACATATAATCTATACATAATTAAACCATACAAAAATATCATATACATTACTGAATAATATATTAACTACTTCATCTATATAATTCCCTAAAACATAAAAAAATATTACACATTTAACATAGTGTGGTGATCAATCCGAATACGCAAGTCATGCAAACGATTTGAACCATTCAACTCCAAGTGCGATTTTTATATGCATGCTCTTAGATTATTAGGAGACACAATAAATCGCTCATGAGGAAAAACATGGAAAGTACTCATATATTTATGCCTACAATCGTGTCATATAACTAGTGATGCCTTTTGAGTCCCCTCGACTAGCCTTCCTAACTTGCAATACATGTTCGCCATTGTGGCCGATCCCCACGAAACAAGGGTATGTAAGAAATTTCCTTCTTTGCCTCTAATACACAAGCGATTCGAACCTTATGACCACTCTTGTCCATAAATAATGTTACTCCAAACATCACACACAACCATGTTACAGCCTTTGTATCTACAGACAAGCCCTCACAACATTTCAATATGTTGTCAACATACACACCAACCCCTACCAAAACTCTTTCATTAGCCTCACCTCGAGAATCCTGAGAATGTCCACAGTTGTAACCTTCAGATAACTAGAATCCCCATGCATATAATTCATTTATCCCTCAACTAGAATGCGAAGAATATATAACATATCATGTAACATGATGGTCATCAATCCGAATGACATATGAAAAGTGTTGTATCGGGCTGCAAACGCTCAACAAAAGTAGAAATCAATGTTGCGCCCATGTTTTTAAAAAATAATCAATGGTGTTGGTTCTATTAATTAGGATCTTCATCTCCTCGTTTTCTAGTATTCTGTACTACTTACATAATTTCTTAATGTTTTCAACTCTATGGTAACACATCAACGCACCTCTATACTCATTAGAGATGCGGGATGTGATATGTCCCAAAAAGCATAGAATAATGGATACATCATAAGGTCCACAAGGAGCCTCGCATCTCAATCTCCAAGAACCATCATCTTTATTACGTTGTTGACTAGTATATGATTTCCCCTTAACATATCTTCTGCTAGTTAATCAAAATAATAATTGAACATGCAAACGTTGCAAGGTGGAGTTTCAAAACTTAAAATTAATCTCAAGATCTCCTAAGCACGTCATGATTTATATAATTTAAGTTAAAATATTCCATAGATGCTTATAAGTTTATAAAACTTATAAAAAGAAACCTAGCATTTAAGTTTAGAACATTACCAGTTTTTCTTTTGGATGCGACGTTCCCTTAGAGCAATTCGGCAGAACTTCGTTAGCACAAGCTTCAAAACTAGGATGGCCTCTACGATTGATCCACATGGATCTTCACCGACCAAAACCTCGTTGAGGAAGAACCCGCTAGTAAATAGCAGCTGCTAGACCGTTCGAAGAATAACTCGAAAATAAACCGAGAAGGTTCACTTTAGAAAGAGCCTTCAAAAATTCTTCGTTGTTTGGAGAAACTCATAAAGGATCTCACAAAGCGAATGAAGAAAGAGATGTCGAAGTCAGAGAGAAAGGCTGAGCTGAAGTGTTGAATAAAGAGGAGCTAAAGGCTTATATATAGGGAAAAATGGGGAGTGTATGACTCCCCCTCAAACACTAAGTGGGATGGGAATATTCCCATCCCACTTAGCTGGTTAGCCGTGCGAGTTACTTCGGGCTTGCAGCCCACTAGCGCTCGTGGGCTTGCCTCCCGTGCTAGCAGCCCATGAGGTTTTCAGCTCTCGGGGTAGCCGCACAAGACCCACTCCAAACATCCCATGTTCGTTTGGGGCCCACTCGTAACGGGAAAAATTCCCTTGCTCCGCTCCGTGCTATTTTTCCTTATTTTCTCTTTATCCCCTTTAATTATTAATTTGGTCCAACCAAATAATAATTCTTCTAACGAATTCGACAACCAGATATTCTCGGTATAGACTAGGTCTATAGGTTCTTTACTTAGTCCGATAAAGACCCATAGTATGTGACCTCATAAGATCCCAAAGTATTGAGCCGCTAGAGGTTAATCTAAACTTGGATTCCCATCTAGGAACCTTTAGGCTGAGTGTTCCAGATCGACATGGAACCTGATAGCTCTAGACGATCAAAAGGGCTTTCTAGCAGAGGCAGATGATCCCCCGATACTTGGAACATCGCGAGCTTGTGACTTGATCTGGTTCTGTAGTAGTAGCCAATATAATACACTCCTTCTATCAGGTTAAGAACCATCCAGTTTATTGGGCTCGAATTAAGTGTCAGCCCATGTAATAGCCGTAGCTATCTTGGAATTAGACTTGTC
>CATIWQ010570212.1:0-13981 GCA_949673415.1 Euphorbia schlechtendalii
GTAACTGTATACTTGCAGTTATCATCATTTTTCTATTTAATAAGAGGTACTGACAACACCTGTATTTTACGTGTACAAGTTTTTGGCACTATTATTGAGGATAAGCCTTTCGAAACGAGTGTAGCCAAATCTTGCAAACAAACTATTAAACTTATTAGTAGAAAAGAGGTGAACAAACAACTCCCACATAAGGTAACTAGTATCTCATGTCTGAGGATATTTGTATTGCCACTACAATAAGACATAACACCAACACATGGATATAGTTATTTCCGAGTGTCTTTCTTATAGTGATCTCCAATATGTTACCTAAATACATTCATGTGTTAACTCAAGGTACCACCTTCAGCTCATGTGATCGGTTGCTTGGATCAAATCCAAGGAGTAAGCCTACACATGCTAGTTTGTTCGCTTCATTGATGTCCAGTCTTAATGAAACTATGAATAGGGATATTTAGACAATTCAATGTAACATGTGTGTGCAGTTCTCACACCACATGGGAGCTATGTCCTTGTACTTTCACACTATGAAATAGTCATGGACTTTGTCTTGTCAATAAACATATACATAATAGCTTATATATAATACCAACGATATTCACAATAAATAATCATCGATATATAACAAAGATGCCTTATTATTGATAACAATAATCTGAAACTATTTGTACATTATAAACTAATTAAGATATATCGCTCTAATTGCCTTTATGGCATACATCATGTCTAACAAAAGCACATGGGCAATTGGCTCTAGTGCAAGTGAGAGTTTATTATATATGATGAATGCCCTAGAGGCAATCGGGATGATATGTCTTTATTAGTCACTAATGTACAAATAGTTTGAGATTGTTGTATATCAATAATAAGGCATATTTGTTATATATCAACGATTATTTCTAAATAGTGTATCTTGCTGGGATTATATATATGATATTAAGTATATGTATATGTTTGTTGATATAATAAGATAACATCCATGACTATTTCATAGTGAAAGTGCAAATATATAGTGAGAGCTATGTGGTGTGAGAAATCCACACACGTGTTACTATGAAAAGTCTAAATATTCCTAGTCATAGTTTCATTGAGACCAGACATCAATGAAGTAGATAGACTAGCATGTGTAGGCTTACTCCTTCATTATGATCCAAGTAGCCGATATCACAAGCTAAAGTGGTACCTTGAATTAACACATGAATGTATTCGAGTACATTGGAGAACCCTATAAGATAGATACTCAGAAACAACTATATCCATGTGTTGGTGTCATGTCTTATTGCAGTAGAAATACTACCTTGTATGGGAGTTGCTATACTTTGGATCATACTTATTCATACCCTGGTGATTAGGATGATACGGGTGATTATGGGTATAATGATGATCTATTGTTGGTAAGCTAAGTAGTCAAGATGGGATCCATCGCTCTTGATAGAGTGATATAATGGGAGTTGTACCTTAAGGCCTCTTGTTGAAGTGACACACTCGTAAACCTCTGATCAAAGTATGAGATTGATAGAATGGGTTTCTTGTCAATCTTGATACACAAAGGCGAGTGGTGTTCTTCGTGAATAAGTTTAATCCTAGGATAGCTAGGTAACACTTAATCCGAGTTCAGAATACTAAATGGTACTTAACCTGATGGAAGGAGTGTGTTGTATTGGTTACTATTGCAGAACCAGATCAAGTCATAGGCACATGACGTTTCGAGTATCGGGGGATCATATTACTATGCTAGAAAGCCCATTTGATCATCTAGAGTTATCATTTTCCATATCAGTTTGGAATACTGAGCCTAAAGGTTCCCAATGGGAAGCTAAGTTTAGGCTAACCTCTAGCGACTCTATACTTCAAGATCATATGAGCTCACATACATTAGACTAAATATAAAACTCATAGATGGGGTTTATACCAAGAATATAAGATGGACAGAATTATAGTCGGACTAGTATGGCAAGAAAGAGAGGGGAAAATTGAACTAGAATGCCATGAGTTTATCTTGCAAGAGTCCGCAAGGTAAGCGTGCGTGAGCGCTAGAAGAGCTCCCGGGCTTGCAAGCACTGCTTGGCAGTGTTTGCGAGAAAGCTTGCAAGTAGGCCTCGCAAGCACTAGTAGTACTTGTGGAGGTTTGCCGTGAGCAGGCTAACAAGCTTGTGGGCAAGGCAATCCCATGTGATGGGCTTGCCTTGTGCCGTAAGCAACTACACAAGAAATCTCATGTAGTAGCTTGCTTGGGCTTGCACGCCCTTGTGGGATTAGTTAGGGGAGCAATTTTGCTCCCCCTTAAGCTATAAATAGTCTTCCTCCACCCTCCTTTCTACTCACTTTAGCTCAGCCTTTCCTTCTGAGTTTTGGCTACTTTTATTTGTGATTTTTTGCGATATCCTCCATGTGTTTCTCAGCTTTTGTAAGAATTCTTTTGAAGGCTTTATTCCTATTTTGAAAAGAGCCTTCTTAGCTATATTTTCAGGTTGGTCTACGAGCGGTTTAGCAACTACTTGTTAACTAACAAGTTCTTCCACTATGTGAGGTTTTGGTCGGTGGGGTCCATGTGGACTAGTCATAGAGGTTATCCTGTTTTGAGGCTCGTGCTAATGTAGTGCTTTTCTATTACTCTAAGGGACTACCACACCAAAGGGAAAGGCGTGCATCAACTGGTAATGCTCTAATCTTAGATGCTCGGTTTCTTTTATTAAGTTTTATAAACCTATAAGCATCTAACATTTCAATTTAGATTATATCAATCATGCCATGTTTAGGAGATCTTTAAGGGTTAATTTTAAGTTTTGGAATTACACCATGCAAGTTCGCATGTTGAATAACTTCCTTAGTTAACTAATAAAAAGGTTAATCTCGTGAGACATGAGAAGTTAACCCTTTATTGTCTGCTCAAGGTTAAATCTAGCAAAAACCTTATGTATGTATATACCTTGAGAAAGACCTAGCAGCCTCTTGGATCTATGTTGGTAGATCTTTGTACCAAGTATAAAAGCTGCTTCTCCAAGGTCTTTCATGGAGAACTTCTTTGATAATCATGACATAACTGTTTGAAGAAAAGGAACATCATTTCCTATTAATAATATGTCATCGACATATAATACAAGGAAAATGACCACACTCCCATTAACCTTCTTATATACACATGGCTCATTAGTGTTTGGAATAAAACCGATTTCTTGGATTGTATCATCAAACCTAATATTCCAACTCCTTGATGTTTGCTTAATTCCATAAATGGATGTTTGCAATTTACTCACCTTTAAACCACTAAATTGTAAAACCTTCTGGTTAGATCATATATACAATCTGATCAAGGTTCTCGTTAAGGAATGCAGTTTTGTCATCCATCTACCAGACTTCATAATCACAATGAGAAACGATGGTAAAGAGCATCTTGATAAACTTTAGCATGGCTATTGTTGAACAGGTTTCATCATAGTCCATGCCTTCTTATGACTAGCCTTACTTTATAGGTAATTACATTACCATCCATGTTAGTTTTCTTATTGAAAAACCCACTTGCATCTTATGGTCTTAATCCCACTTGGAGCATCAATCAAGTTGAAGACTTGATTTTCATACATGGAGTCCATCTTTGACTTCATGGTTGAATGTAATCCATTTTTCAGACTACGAGCCTTCCATTTCCTCCTTGTAAGACTTGGCCTCATCATCTTCCATAAGAAAGATGTGCTTATCATCAATGATGAGATAGCCATATCTTTTAGGAATGATTGGAGCCCGACTTGACCTACGTAATGTCGGTGTTATAATAGGTTTTTCCATGCTTACACTTTCTTATGTAATAGGTGTAAGATCAATCAGTTGATTATCTAGTCTGATCTTCTTGAGTACCCATCTCAAGATTTCTCCCACTAGCTTTCGCAAGTACGCGTTCCTTCTCAAGGAATTGAGCATTCCTAGAAACAAGTACCTTTAGTTCCTTTGGATCATAAAAGGTATAACCCATAGTCTCCTTAGGGTAACCTACAAATAGACGCATATCAAACTTAACACTCAACTTATCTAAACTTGTCCTATTTACATAAGCATGACATCCCCAAAGTCTCAGGTGAGAAAGAGCTGGTTTCTTACCATACCATATTTCACATGGTGTTTGATCAACTAATTTCGAGGGCACTTTGTTTAGAATATAAACTGCTTTCTCAAGTTTATAACCCTATAAGATTTGCTAAGTTTTTCTTAGCTCTTCATAGATTGAACAATATCAAGTAGGGTTCTATTTCTCCTTTTTAACAATCCATTGTGTTGGGGTGTATAAGAAGGTGTCCATTGGGATAAAATACCATTATCCCTTAAATAATCCTAAAACTCTTGGCTTAAGTATTCAACATCTCGATCAGATCAAAGGGTCTTAATACTTTTCCCAAGCTCTTTCTCTACTTCAGTTTTGAACTCTTTGAATTTCTCAAAACTTTCAGACTTGTGCCTTATAAGGTACAAATAACCATATCTTGAATAATCATAGATAAAGGTTATGAAGGAGACGAAATCTTTATGTGTCTTAACACTCATTGGACCACATACATCGGAATGTATTATTTCTAAAGTACTTGTTACATGCTAACCCTTTCCTTTGAAAGGCTTCTTTGTCATCTTTCCTTTTAAATAAGGTTTGTACACACCATTCCATTCCATTAGGCCCAAGTCACTACATTTGTATAACTTAATTAAGTGAGTCTCATTTATATGGCCTAAACGACAATGCCATGAGTATGAAGATTATCTAACTTTGATTTCTTAGCAATATTCATATTAAGAAATTCTGTTTTAGTATCTTGAACATAAACACCATTCAAACACATTTCATAAGCATAAATAATATTATCATGATGAATTTGACATTTATTATTAGTAAATAAAATTTCAAATCCCTCTATTACTAAACACATAATAAAAATAATATTCTTAGTAACAGCCGGAATGTAATAGCAATTATTTAAAACTAAAATAAGGCCACTAGGCGAACGAAGCCTTTTTTCCCTACAACTGTTGCAGCAACCCGTGCTCCATGTCCAACTCTTAGTTCCATTTCCCTCTTTGCAAGCCTCCTACTATTCTGTAACCCATGCATAGAAGTACATATATGAGTACCACAACCAATATCCAATACCCATGTAGACTCATAAGATACTATAAAGAAACTCTCTATCATGAACGTACCTAAAGTAGATGCCTCACTTGGCTTATTCTTCACTTGTTTAGAAAACTGAGCTTTGCAATCACATTTCCAATATTCGGTCCTTCCCCACATGAAACATATTCATTTGGATTTCTCCTTTTCAATGATCACATTTTTTTACCTTCCTGTTAATGAGTTTTAAACCTTTACCTTTGCGCAAGTCATACTTGCAAGGTACTTGTTCCTTTAGCCATTAGACTATCTTCAAAACTTCCACGTCTTTTAATAAACTTAGATGTTTTGCTAGTCTTCCTTTGCATGAAATAATCTTTGACAAAGGGTGAATGTTTATCAAACAGACCATATATCATAGTCTGTATGCCAAGCTCAGAATCTCTTTCAGTTCCTATCTAAGTCATTCTTTTTGAATTCCCAAAGTATTCTTTGCAACGCTCAGTGGCAAGGATCCCATCATGTTTCCTAGAGGTATTAAAGAATTTCAATGCTTTATTCCATTAAATTTTCATACCATTATGAATTCCTCTAAGATGAATTAACACATATTTTAAGGTCATGGTTTTGAGCATCGTGAGTGAAATAACAAAAGCATCCTTTTTATGCTCAAGATATGTCTCTTTTTTTTATAGAAGCCCCAACATCAGGATTGACTGGTTCAGGATTATCCAGAACATGATCTAGATTGTTCTTCTCAAGCTCTTTCTAAGAGTTTTAAACTATTCATTAAAATTGATCTCAATCAACTTACTGTCAAGAATTGAGTGAAGGTTTATATTTGGATTCATTGTTTAACCTAGATAAAAGATAGAAATTGTTTAAATATTAGTATATGTACATGCATTTAATACAAGGTTTTTTTATTAAACACATATTTCCTACTATTTTATTGATATTCAGATAGTCCCTTTTATTAAATTCGGGAAAAAATGGTTGAACCATTTTTCCTTAGTGTATAGCATCCATAGCCCATCTAATATGACCCCTGCTATAGTAGACAAGCCATAATAGGCAGCCATGGTAGAAACAAGTCCATTTACAATCTATGCAATTTCTAGTCTATTTAATTTCTCTTTCTCGAGATGTGTGTACCCAATTGTATGACTCCTCAAATATGTCTCCCATCCAGCATTAACTCCAATGATATGGATAACTAACCCATTGTGGCTAATGCTTTAACCCTATTTAGTCTCACAACTAAACATGTTAAGGGAAAGCATGTTGTACATGTTCTTAATTACATCCTTTAATAAGGTTCGTATCACAAATTATGATAGGAGGACAATTTACCACCTTAATATTGTTGTAGGGAATTTATTGGTGCAACTGGTCTAACCCTAGTCTAGGACTTAACAATGAATATAATTATGATAATAATAATTCTGGACTATTTGGAATTATTAATCTAAGGGATTATGCTCAAGACTGGTACATCATAATCACTCCATTATATCAAGACTCCACATAACATGCAAAATAAACAAAGTCCACGTTTAAGTTCTTGCACCTGTCTATAAGTTTTAATTTAACAACTTAGACCATGACTATAAAACCATATGCAGAATCCAATTCGAATACTAGAAATTGACTAAGTCATAAAAGTCCTTTAGGTACGCTTGAACCTACTACTGATGGAGATTTCTAGGTAGGAGAGTCCCCTTATAGTAAATGAGCAGCCAAGTCCAATCCTTGCCAAAATAACCATAGGGACTTCGATTCGTTATACCATAGATAATATGATTTGAAGATTTTTTTCTTTTAATCGAGTGAAATACTAGACGATCCTCAATTTAAAGCATTTACACGTGTAGTAAATCATTGCTAATTATATGATAATCACCTAGACTAAGTTTAAGTGAAATCTTAATCTAGTTTTCACATTGTTTTCTATAATAGGAATTGAAACTTAAGTTATGCATAATATACTTTAATCAATTCATAGAAAATCACATTTCAATATATTATTATCAATCATGCATAGCATAAGGCAGGCTTTGAAACCACTAATGGTTAATTAAGGTAGTTAATGAATACGCAAACTAGCATGGTAGAATTTCAAAACTTAAAATTAACCTTAAAGGAACTCTTAAGCATGACATGATTGATATAATCTCAATTGAAATGTTCCATTGATGCTTTAGGTTTTTAAATCTTTATTAAAAGAAACCTAGCATCTAAGTTTAGAGTATTACTAGTTGATGCATGCCTTCCTTTGTGTGGTGCAGCGATCCCTCGAACCAATCGAACAGCACTCCTATGAGTGGACAACATTTTACCCGCACGGTCACCGCGAGGGGCTGATCCCATGCCTGGAGCGTGGGGTTTTTGAAAAGTGGTTATGTTTGTGGAGTAGTATTAAAATATTCAAGGCCTAAACCTCTTAGCCTACGTTATACAGAGTCGCCACCCTAATCAGCTCTTCTAGGAAATTCGGTATAGCTTGGATCCGTTAAGCTTAAATGAAACTGTAGTATAGAGATTCTGGTCCAGATGAGTTACTTTTTTCATCATTATTTAAGTCATATTAGGTGATTGGCTACCATATTTTAATGTCAAAATATTTTAATCTAAGTCATTTTTGGATCATATGTAATTTAGTGCGCATGCAGAAAGCAATAAGTGAATAGGTGCGAAAAGTAAACAAGTAGGAAAGTAAATACACCTAGTCTATGAGAGATTAATTATGAGATCAAGGATAAAATTGCCTAAAATACATGAGATTTACATATACATCAATATATTTTGCAATACCCGAAAGAAAGATAAATCCTAACATATACCTGCATCCACAAAGGTTAGCACATGAGATATTTTACAGCACAAATATGTATAAGTGTACTAAATATGTTTGATTTTGGTATTTGTAAGACTCATGTGATCAAGTTAAAAATGATAAAATACATGTAGTTCTTATCTTATAAAAATGATTCATTTTTATGTACAAGTATGTTGCTTATTTTATTAGTAAAATACTGCATGTGAATTTTGTTGGGTCTGTCATCTGGGAACTTGAGTTCCCTTCGTGGGGTGGCCTAAAACCACATAGAAATATAAGTCTAAGTTAAACATGCATGAAATAGCTACTATTTGGGTTAACAACGGTAACGATGTCATTACTGACTTCCCCGTGAAAGGCGATATCAATATGGATGACCTGAAGCGTTCTGTTGCCACTCCAAACCTTAATCCACATATTACACTTCAAAAACTCATATATAACTTTTAAATGAGCTTTATGTATGAGTTGGTTACTACAAATGGTGGGTTTCCAAGTCCAGAGAGGTCTCGGAGGGTCATTTCGTGCTCAAACAAGGCGAAACGAAACAAATATCTGAATCTGTCAAGGGAAGGTCAATACTGATGTTGGTAAAGTTAGTAATGACATTGAATCAATGCCAACATTGACTTTTACAATGCCATTATTGATGTCAAGGATACAAATCTGCAGACTAGCAATGAAAAATAGCAGAAAATGGCAAAAACAAAGGCCGAAACTTCCAAAACCATAACTTTCACTATGGTTATCAGATTCAAACGATTATTATCATTCAGAAAGATCATGATGTCCTTAACATACTAGAAGTGATGAAATAAAGTTTTAAAAAAATAGTTTAATACAGGAAAATATCAAACAAACAGCGTTGTCCAAAACCGAGAACTATGATTTTACGTAACTTTGAAAAATCATAATTGTATTTATCATTCTAGAAACCTCATGATCTAAGGAATATAATAAAAATAATAAAGTACACAAGAAAAATCTTCGTCAAACCTAGAATGGAAAATAATAACATTCTATCCAGGAAAATGATATAAATTTGTGCAAAACTTTGAAAATTCATAACTTTTGATATACTTTTCCGTTTTTAGCAATCTTTATCATTTTGGAACCCTTATGGTGTGAAGATTCTTCTGATGCTAATAAAATTTTAATAACTATTGAAAATAAAATTTGAAATTACAAAATACTTTGATACACGAAAATAAAGATAATCGAAAACATATCACGCAACAAATAAGCATGTAAATGAAAGCCCGAACTCTAGGTACTCAGATGCTTACCCCGTAGTCATAGATCTATTTTTTCAAGATCCATGAGACCTCTAAGAAGCTTTCCTTATTTCTTTTTGGTTGGTTGGTTTAATGTTAAAAATCCTTTTAATAGAGTTTTCATTCCACTCCGAATCAAAGGGAAATGTTCCAAATGGTTAGTAACCAAACGGTAGATGAAAGATAGTGGTAGTCCTAGATTTGAAGTCCCAAGATTATTTTCCAAAGTCAAGTCCTTAAGAACTCAAATTTCACATAACATGCATAAAAATGGATTTGAAGAAGATATTTTTTCTAAACCACAAGTTTGCTTAGTTTTCATCCAAATCTCAAGTTTGCTTAGTGGTGCCTTAAGCCCTAATTTTATAAATAGAGAGTTAACTACCATTACTCTGGTTCATCTATATGGGAGTGCTTTCAATAGTTTGATTAATTTAAGCTCACGTCGATGTTGCTAAGCCCTTTCGCTCCTTGAATGACTTCAAAAACTTTCTACGATCCAATAGTGGCTTATCGTAGCTAACAGATGATCTTCACCAAATTAGGTCAACACGTAGTTTGATCCAAATGTAATTACATTTCTCAATACTGACTACCTACCCAGACCCGGGCTAGCTGGAACTGGAAAGGACAAAATATAGCCCTTAGAAATATGGTTTTACAATAAGAAGCTATTTGTAAGGGACTCTCTTAGTCAAGTAAGTGGATTGGGGCTTGTGTTCAATAACTACCGAAGTCTCACTCGACATCCCAAGCTTACTTTTTTTTATGAGTATAAGATAAAATGTGGGAACATCGACTGAAGTGGGTATGGATTTGAGGAAGACTGGCTCCTAGCTTTCTTTTGACCCCATGCCATATGTCAGGAAGCCTCCCCTTATTCTCATTCTAATGCCTGCTTTTGTATTGATAAGTGTATAATTACACTTTTTATCATGACATTTTTACTTATAAAATGATATGGTTTAGAATCATTTTATACTTCATATAAAAGATTTCACGTGGTATGTAATTGTTTTTTATGCAAGTGAAGAAATTAGGTGAATCTTGGGAGTGAAATGATCAAAGATGGAATTCTATGTAAAAAGAGTGAAAAAGGTGCAAAAAGATGCGGGGAACATAAGAAATTGGCTTAGGATCGAAGCTGTCAAAGATCAGCAAAGTTGCAAAGAAGAAACATGAAGAAAAACATATATCACGATCGTGATAACCACTCGCAGTTGCGACTTGTTACTCTTCACAAGCAGAAAGTTTCCAACCACAATAGTCACGATCATGACACATATATCGCGCTCGCGACTTGTGATGGTTATTGATCAACTCTTCTCAACTACCAACCGCCGAACAAGAACAATCAACTACCATCAACTGTCAGATGAAAAGACACCTTTTAGAAATAATCCAATCATGAAAAGGTGCCTTTCCATTGTAGATGAGGATGAAACCTTGCATCCAATCATATTGAAGTGATGCAACCCTTCACCAATGGACATGACTCTTTATTGGATAGACGCAACCCTTTGCACTCTATAAATAGGGTTCAAAACCAACCATTTTCGTGGATGGCATGGTAGGCAATATATAGTACTGTACGTGTATGATAGAGAGTGAAAATATATAGATTTCGCTATGTTTAAAGTCTTAGTGAGAAAAATGTATAAGTGATTCGATTCTTATTTCGATCACTAGATTTTCTCCACAAATTCGAGCAATTATTGTATGAGTGTAATTGCAAAGCACTTATCAATAAAAGTTTTCATTCTTCAACATTCATTTGTTCGATTTTGACAAAGAATAGCATCCTAGCGGAGGTTCTGTATGAGTCGAGACCAAATTCAAAGTAGACACAGGTTTTGCAAGAAATAATGACTCCCATTAAAAAGTGGATACAGTTTGATCAACTTTAGCTTTTACTTGCATACCTTACAACTTTACTTTGTTTTCTACTTATACTTTCTATTTCAAAATTTATGATATGTCTATGTGTCATAACGAGTATTTCATCTTGCGTCATTTATATTAATCAAGTTATATGCTTTTGAGTTAACTTTAAGAGTGATTTCAGGGTGAACAAGATTGTGTATAATCACTGGATCTATGATTATAATGTTGTTTAGTGAGCTAATATTTTTGGAGTGGTAACTTGCTAAATATGGCTATGTGAGAGCGACCCATACTAAGCATAGTAATATTGTTAGCCAGGTTCTTATAAGTGTCATAATTCATTTACCCTAGATTTAGAAAAGTCACTTCATGTGTTGCTCTACGGTGAATTATTGAATATTTGGGCTTCTAGAACCGTATTTGTTGAAGTTATCTAGTGTATGAAATCTTCTTGATGATTTTGCTTGTTTTTCTCCACTATACTTGTTCATAGGGAACATCTATATAGTTTACATCTTCTCTAATCTGTTCATGCATCTGTTTATTCATCAGTCTATCATCTAAACCCTAAAAATTATCTTATTTCATTTGTTCCGTAACTCTAGTTGGTCTTTAGAATCGAATTCCTTCCCTATGGGATTGATATCTTTTAAAACTACATCGTAACTGTATGCTTGCAGTGGTCATCATTTTTCTATTTGATAAGATCTACTAACAACACCTGTTCATATTTAGAACTTTTATCTTATTAGTAGAAAAGTGGGGAACAAAGTTTTTGGCATCGTTACCGAATATAAGCCTATCGGAACGAGTATAGTCAAAATCTTGCAAACAAGTTTTTAGCACCGTTGCCAGGGAGGGCAAGTGCATTTTGAAGATCAAATACTGGGAGACTACAGTACGTTTTTATATTTTGCTTGTATGTCTATTTGTTATTGTATTTTATGTCTAAAATGTTTACTTACATACATTAGGATAAGTTTTGTGGTGATTACATGATTGATAACTTAATTGATACATTCGTAGATGAAATTTTTCATGTTACATCTCATGAAGAGTCAACATCTGAATCCCTTGAAAATTTAGAATATTCCTCTGAAACAAAAAAATTAGTTAGAGAAGATGGTCCTATACCACCTTCTATAGATAAACCACCCTTAGTAGAGTTGAAGCAGTTGCCTAGTCATTTGAAGTATGCATTTTTAGGAAGCAAAAGTACTTTACCCATTATCATTTCTAGTAAGTTATCTCAATTACAAGAAGAAGCATTATTGGAGACAATAAAGGGTAGAATAAGGAGTATTGGTTGGTAAATTTCCAATATAAGAGGGATTATCCCTAATATAGTGATGCATTATGTTAATTTGGAGAATGATAGTAAACCTAGGATAGAAAAGCAAAGAAGATTGAATCCACACATGAAGGAAGTTGTTAAAAAGGAGATTATTAAGTTACTAGATGTAGGAATTATCTATCCAATCTCAGATAGTGAATGGGCCAGTCCTGTTCAATGTGTTTCGAAGAAGGGAGGTATTACTGTAGTTCAAAATGAAAAGGGTAACTTAGTTCCTACTAGGACAACAATTGGATGGAGAGTTTGGATAGATTATAGAAAATTAAATGCAGGCACTTGGAAAGACCATTTCCCTTTACCATTTATAGATTAAATGTTAGAAAGGATATTAGGTCATGCATTTTACTATTTTCTTGATGGATTCTCTGGGTATTTTCAAATCCATATTAAGCTAGATGACTAAGATACAACCACTTTTACATGTCCATTTGGTACATTTGCTTATAGAAGAATGCCTTTTGGGTTATGCAATGCTTCGGCTACTTTTCAAAGGTGTGTTTCGGCTATTTTAGTAAGTATGTGGAGGATATTATGGAGGTTTTCATGGATGATTTCTCTGTATATGGAGATTCTTTTGAGCAATGTCTAGAAAATTTGGATAAAGTACTGGCTAGATGTGAGGAAACTAATTTGGTTTTGAATTGGGAGAAATGTCATTTTATTGTTAATGAAGGTCTAGTTTTAGGTCATAACATAGATGAGAAGGGAATTCATGTAGATATAGCAAAAACCGAGATCATTGAGAAAATACCTCCTCCCATAAATGTTAAGGGAATAAGATCATTTCTAAGCCATGATAGATTTTATAGAAGGTTTATTAAGGATTTTTCGGTTATGGCTAAACCTTTAGCTAAATTATTAGTTAAGGATGTGAAGTTTGATTTTTCTGATGACTATTTAAAAGCCTTCAACACTTTAAAACAAGCATTAGTTTTAGCACCCGTAATTGTAAAACCAAATTGGTCACTGCCATTTGAATTGATGTGTGATGCTAGTGATGTTGCTGTTGGATGTGTTTTAGGTCAAAGGTATGAAAAGAATTTGCATGCAATTTATTATGCGAGTCACACTTTATCTTCTGCACAATTCAATTACACTACCACTGAAAAAGAGATGTTAGCAGTCATATATGCATATGACCAGTTTAGATAATATTTGATTGGGTCTAATGTAATAGTTTATACAGATCATGTTGCTTTAAGATATTTGTTTGCTAAGAAAGATGCCCAACCAAGATTAATTAGATGGATCCTTCTTTTACAAGAATTTGACTTAGAAATAAGGGACAAAAAGGGAAGTGAAAATACCGTAGCTGATCACTTATCTCGTTTAGAAGATGATAAGGGACCTATAAGTTAAACTGGTGATATTAATGAACTTTTTCCATAGGAAAATCTTATGTCCATTAAACATACTGTTTATCCACGGTATGCCGACTTTGCAAACTATTTGGTTATGCATACTTTACCCTCTAATTTAGATTCTAATGGTAAGAAGAAATTTCTTAAGGATATTAGATCATTTATGTGAGATTA